>CM034358.1:25565801-25577115 GCA_019925275.1 Mytilus edulis | reverse complement strand
CTTGATATATTACATCTTGAAATATTTATGAGTCAAGGAAAATTTATATTCATACCGACGTTTAAATAAAGGTCAACGGGGCGTTCTTGTTAACAAAAGGACATCAGTTTATACATTGTTGTTATTTTATTATTTATATTCTATGTGAGTGTCATACAAGTGTAAAGTTGAGGTAGCTACAAAACCAGTTCTAAATTTACCATTTTTAACATAATGACGTGTCAAGAATATAACAGCTTTGTTTTATTCTTTTGGTGTGTTTGACCTTTTGATTTTGCCATATGAGTTCGGTAATATTTGTTTTCCATTTTGCTTTTCTGACAAGAACAATATCTTAAATATTATGTTCAATGAAACTGCTAACACTTCAATAGCTTTTAAACATATAAGAAGAATTGTTCACTTGAGTATCAAAAGTAATAGGTATATTGGAACAGTATCGAAATGCAATAGATGTATGATAAAATATTTTCAGTTTAGTGAAATATTGCATCTCTATTCCATTCGCATGTCCCACGTAAACCCTGATGATGTAAAACAGGCATATTGTATTATATAATAGCGTCTTGCGAAAATAAATTATCATGTTTTTTTTATTTCTCTAGAGAATGTATTCAGTTAAATTATCTTTATTGATATAACGTTTATGTCATTGTAACGTATCATACTCTATTGGCATATTTAAAACGAGAACGACTTGATTTCAAATTATTTAGTAATACATAACAATAATGGACAAGAAGCGAGGAAAACAGATCATTGTACCGAATGAACTTGCTATTAAGTCATATCTTGAGACACTTAATTTATGAATAGTAGTTTATTTACTTTCAACATCAAAGACAATAACTTATTTCGACACATGCCTTGACATAAATCAAAACAGTACGTTATGCAATATTTATGCATCCTATTACGCAAAACGAATACTCCCTCAGCAGGTAGTGTACTTCCAGATGGGAGACTTCATTGACTTTTTCATTCTTACTACTGATCTACCCTCATTATGCTATCTTATTAACCTTCAATCATAAAACAACTTTGTTTGAATCATATGCATATTATGTCATAATTAAGAACGTCGTTTATACTGTTATACTTTTTGAATTATGTTTTTTTCTGTTTGAATTCAAGTGTTGTAACAACTCTACCTATTAAGATGGTAAGCCTCCTACATTCATTACTGCTACAGCTTGCAACAACTTGAGATACAATCTTTGTGTTTACGAAAATATTGCTACTTATGAATGAAAGAGTACGAGGATCAAACAACTCTGGTAAGGCAGAATCTTACAAGAACATCTGAAAGACATTTATTCATTGTAGTTTTATTTGAAGTCTCATTATTATTATTATTTAGATGATTGTATTATGTGTTATAAACGGTATCATTGAGTGGAAAGGGCGAATGGAGAAATTGTTAATAGTCATACTTTAACCGATCAAATGACAAATTGGTGTTCCTTGTCAACCAATATATATAATCAATATTAGGTCAATGTGGGAAAAATATAAAATGTTTTTGTATGAGGCTGAGAAATTAGGAAAGGGCGTGGTTTTACTTAACCCTTCCTTAGTTTTGTACCAAATACAAAAAAAATGTATCTTTTAGGACATTGACCTAATATTGTTTTTATGCTGCAACTTCAATTATTGCATTGAAAGCTTTTTAAATCGGAACACAAATGACAAACTTATGTTCGTGCCTTATTGAACCCCTTTTGTGGAGAAAGAGTTCCATGATGAATATGACATTGCATAAAATATAGCTGCGTTTCTAGATTTCGTAAATAAACACAACTAGTTGCAGTATAAAATGATACAAGTGGTTAACATGAACAAATAACTTCAATTAGCGATTTTTCGGTTCCAATTTGTTCTTTTTCTAACCGCTTTTTTTATAAACTTATCGATGAAACAAAGTTAAATTATTCATAATATTTCGGAAATATGTGTTTTAAAATTTAAGTCATTTTTAATCCCATTTCTCATACTACAATTATCACATATGCTTGATTAGATAACTTAAAAAATGCCATACAAAAACGTTTAAAAGCGACTAATTTTTACAATGTTTTAATAAATCATATCAAAAACAGCACGTATAATTTAGTTTGAATGTCCTTCTGTCAAAGCAGTGTCAAGATGATGAAAAAAAAGTTTAATGAAACCACATGTCCATGTAAAACGTTCCAACTGATTAATGACAGGAATCTTTGATTCTCTTGGGTTTTATTGTAGGTAGATATGTGTTAAAAAAAACTAGGTCCTTACACAACTTATTGATTCTTGACTACATTTACAATTCCCACAGACAAAGTTGACCTAATATGCCTTGACTGTTATTTTACGGTCCTTTTGCTTATATAACTCGTCACCTGATTTTGTACGGTATGCTAAGAGACAACTATCCACCGAAGTTAACATAAAGTAGATGTGAGAAATTATAGACAAAGGTACAGCCGTCAACAGAACTAAAGGCTCCTGACTTTGGACAGTCACATACAGAATGTGACGAGGTTTAAACATGTTTTTTAGTGCTTAACCCTACACCTAACCAGTGACAGTGATGTATAAGAACAAATTATAAAATTCAGTCCAAAAAAGGCTAATTCATCAAATGAATACAAATAAAAAATACATGTTACAAACAGAGATTTGAAGTGGACGGGTACTTATACATCCTCCCAAAATAACCAATAACCAATAATGCAATATAGTTTGTATCTTTAACGCCATTCAGTACACATCAAACATCAAAGTGTAAAGACGTCACAAACAGTCCAATTTAATTACAGTTTGAATATGTAACTTTTGAGAATTAACCAAAGTTAAGAATTCTTTTTAAAATAGGTATTCTACAGGTACAGTAAGACAGTATAAACAACGTATTTGATGAATCAGAAGAAATCCTAATTTTTAAACTTAACTTAACCGCATTTTGTGTAGAATGATTTTCCTTTTGATACTCTAAATCTGAAGATCGAATAGACCATAGTCTTAAATTAATAACGCTAAAAATTACTTGCTATTGTGAAATGCATCAATTGTATTATCGTAGTGGGTGTGAAATCCGCGTTAAAGCATCAGTAACTCTAAACAAATTCCAAATTACTATGATCGATACGAGCATAGATAGCTGTATACTTGATGTTTTTGTAACTATTTGATTTCAATTTTCTCCCAAAAGACATTTTTGGATAGACCGTGCCTTTTTTTTACACTGAATGGACAGGTGAAAATTTCAAATTAATTTGGTTTTTGCAGCATTAGTAAAGTTGTAAGCTAACACATATTCGATAGAAGATAGATTCTGATTTCCATGACCAACATCACTGTTATTTCATTTAAGTTACCGTTTTATTTAAAATGCATACGGTAACCTGGATACACGACATACATACATGTACGAAATCATGGGTGGTCCATTATGTCATTACAAAGAATATATAGTCAAATTCATTCCCATGCCATATTTGAACACAATTTAGGAAAAACCAAGGGAGATGTATAGACATAATGCTGAAAACCGGAAATAACTGAGACCATTTGATATTTATTTCATTTAAAAAGGAATAAAATAAAGCAAAACAAAAAACCACATAAAAAGAAAATAACAGCAAATCTAAAATTAACTTTCTTGTATATTACAGTAGTGCATATCCTCAGGATTTATACCTTAATTATCTATTTTTATTGGTTTAGTGTACTTAAGATGTAATTTCCTTTTGATTTTATGTTTGTCTGAATTAAATAATAAGAGTACGGTTGTATTGTCTACTTGATAATTCGTAGATCCCTATCATTATTCTTGAATAATTCTGTATAGGCCTAGGTGGCCTCCAATGATTTCATTTATCTTTGTTATTGTTTTCATGAACATCTATATACGGTTGTCGTATTCGAAACTTGTGAGTTGTTCAATCTGACATTTTTACCTTGTATGCTGTTGGTTTTGTTCACTCATTGTTGTCAAATTAATGGAATTTTACAAATAATGGGTTTAGAAAGCTATAAAAACAGGTTTAGACCACCATTTTCTAATTAAGGTAACACATGTACAAGTCAGGAATGTGACAGTTGTTGAACATTCGTTTAATGTGTTTGAGATTTTGATTCTGACATTGATAATGAACTTTTTTTTTGAATTTCCCGTTGAGTTCAGTATATTTGTTATCTAATTTCTTTGAATTGTTATGTGAACATCTTCACATTTTATTTGAAGAGATCTTGTTACAAAAGGCAATATCACATCCAAATTTCATGATGGTTTTGATAAATAATCGATTTGATAAGGATTTTGATCCTTTGAATACCCTGCCGTTTTTAAAGGTTAACAAGTAAGATTGTAATCAGATAGTTGGACATTTAGGATATTGACTTTACCAGAGCTTACATATATAATGTTATCATAGTTTAATACACAACTTAACTAGCAAATAACACCCATAATCCTACTTACTGTGCAAAGTACTGTTTTTTTTCTAAAACAGCTGACTATGGGTTTATTTTTTTCCCGATTGTGGGACCTTGCATTTTCATGGATATATAAATTCGTTTTTTCGCGGAAATGAGCATCAAATTTTGATTTTGTTTTACAATTCGTTGAACATTTAATTTCGTGGTGCCATTATAACCAGGTAATGCAAGAACATTGGTTTCAAAAGAATTATTATGAATCCACAGCATTTACATGATTTATATGACGTTTCTTTCTCAAAAGTGTAATTTATTGATTAATAGTGAATTACTTGACCTGAGCCAGTTCGAAGCCCATTTCTGAATCCTAAAGTTCTTGAAATGTGCGATTTTTTTAGGCGGATTGACAATGATAATAGGCGAAAGCAGCCGTTACAATAATAGACAAAAACAACCGTTACCAAAAGATCACTCAAGTGTCCTTGTTCTAGACAAGCTATGAATGTATAATGTCAACAAAAGTCATTAATCTATAAAGCTTGAATTTGACTATTATTACTTTCTCTTTCGTATTATCTGTGTCTATTGACATATATACAATGAGGACAAAATGTATAGCTCGTGAATGTTTCGCAATGACAAATCTAATCAGCTGAAGATGACATAAAAACTTGTTATCATATTACTGTTATTTTTGAAAGGTATTTATTGTATCATCATGGTCTCTTAACACATTTACTATCATAACAAAATACATTATTCTGGGAAATTATGTAACTAGAAATCTAATAAAATGTTAGACAGAACAAGAATAATCACTATGCCTTAAGCTTAACAGCATCGAAAGTTTTCTCAACCCGAAACTGGGTCCGGGACGTCGTCCGCAATACTGTTTGATAGTAATAATAAATTTGTTCAGGTAGGGATTACTTGGGCTGGGAGACAAATATCATTTCAATTCCATAGTATAAGTTTAAACCAATCTATAAAATATTTCTTTTTTATTAATCAACCGGCTTGAAATTTGTTTTAGGGTATATATTTAAAATTTGTTAACCAGTCTTAAAAATTGGATGATAATTTAAGTTAACTGCTAGCTAGAGAAGTGCAATGTAAATATAAATAGCATTTTTGAACTGGGGTGTATGATTTATGTATATGTTCCTTTGGTGAACCATTATATCAATTAAATTCCGGCTATGTTCAGGTAAGTGTGTAGTTAGAACAATAAAAGGTTATAATTTAACATTAGAACACAGGTACAAAAACATTGTCAGTCCTACTTACTTTTTAGTAAGAAGAAGAAGGAAGACCAGTGTAAATGTATTCATCATATATACTAAGATACAATTCTATACGCCATACGTACATTTCTTCTAAACCAAACTCAACAGTGACACTTGCCAAAAAAGCTAAACTACCAAATAAAGTATGAAGTTAAAGAGAATTAAGACCAGAAATTCCGAAAGCTGTTGCTAATACAGCTTAGTAAATAAGTTCTTGGGGAGTGAAATCATAAAGGTGAAGTCCAAAGATTATTTAAGAAACTGGTATCGTTAACACGAAAATATGTTTTTTTTTACCATTTGATATGTCTGATTTTAAAGGATAACTAGTACCGGAGAGTACATCTGCTTAGTAACCAATGCGCCGGTACTGACATAATTTCATTGTTACATTTTCGAGATTCCATAAGTTGAATGGTTTTGATTATTTCATTAATTTTATGATTTTTTGTTTACTTTTCTGTTCAGAAATATATTATAGTTTTGGATTTTTAAGTTCATCCGATAAAGGATGTTAAAAATATGTTTCTTTTAACAAGACATGTTTGCAGTCACATTTTACTTTACTTATTTTATTTTAATATCTAACTGATTTTCACAATAGTAACGCACGAACCAAGTGCCAAACTATATACATTATTTATAGCATAAATGTCAATAGTATCACCAACATTCAACTCCACTGCAGCTGCAAGAGAAGCACTTTCATATTTACCATCCGTTGATACACCAGACTGTACTACCGTAGTACCATTCTTCCGAATTGAAAACAGAGAACCAAACGCATTGGACACTACCGAGGTATCCACTAGGTATAATCCAGGCAGTTCACAAGTAAACAGACCAAAGGATATAAAAGATCTTAGGCTTTCTATTCCAACGTGTACTTTTATGCTATTAAATTTGATAATTTCCGTGTTAAAAGGAAGACTTGGCTGCACGCATGCTGTGAATGTAACTGAAACAAAGAAGGTATGAAAAATAACGTAAAGAAAAATCAAGTATGCTTCATCAGTTAAGGTAATTGTTAAGTTAATTAGAACATGAATTTTTTCCATAACACAAGACTTTTTGTATCTCATATTGAAGTTTTTTTTTTAAGTAAATGTATCTTAATTATATGTGGTCTTTTTGTTATAGTGTTTGTTATTTTTCCTCTTTCAAATGATTTTTTATACGCTCAACAATCGCTTTACTCTATTTTATTTTTCAAAGTGACTAAAAATGGCTGGAAAGCTAGCTGAACAGGAAGAATCAAAACATGTATACCTTTTTTATCAGCAATTTTAATGAATATAGAAAGTCTTCTAAATGTTCAAAGCCAGTGCCATTTTGTATACGCATGTCATATAACATAAATGTGACAAAACGCACGTGTTTACTATCGTACTAAAAACTGGAAACGTTTTCTTACCCTAAAAAAGATTTTTTTTTTGCTTTAAAACATTAAAATATTTCTTACCTCTTTCGCTCGTATTTGCTAAACATGAACAATCTTCGAATGCGGACCTTTCTCGTAGAGTATTTTCAACCGTTTCAATTTTCGAGTTGGATGTTTGAATTTGATTGATGATCTTATTTTGAACGTCGATGATATCAATTTGATAATTTGCGATTCGTTTTGACTGATTCACTGATTGTATTTCGAATTCTTGTATCTTCTTCCCGTATACTGTGGTCAGATTATACAAAGCTAAAAAATCCTGGTTTCTTGCTTGTTCATTAACTACCAGTGTATGAGTTTTAGTGCTTATTTCCTGGATTTGATTTTGTACGGAATGTAAATCTTGAAGTTGGTGAATTGCCATCGCATCCATTTTGTTTTCCAATACGGTCGTTTTATTTTTCAGAGAAACATGTCTTTTGCCGCCATTGAAAACAGTTCTTTACTGGCATTATGCATTTTATCCTGCTCTATGTCTATTTCGTGTGTTGTTGGCCGCAGGATCATCTCCTTTTTCAATGCAGTATACTTAACTTCTAAATCATTGAAACTAATTTGAAGTTTTGTGTTGTTTTCGTGTAATTCGCGATATTTCAATTCCCACAGTTCACCTTATCGTACTGTTTCATTGTACTGACTCGCTGCAGTTATGTTCTTTTGGATATCTGAAAACCTCTGTTGAAGTTGTGACGTTAATAAAGCCAGTGTCTTTGCGTTATTATTCTTCAACTGTTCCATTTGATGTCGGATTATCTCCGTTTCATGGCGTAATTCGGCCGTGTCATGCTGTTGTTGGTTTTTATTGTCATAGAACTCAGATAGTGTCAGATATTGGTGTTGCCCATTTGAAGTGCTTCCATCTAACAGAAATCCTCCTACTGAAGCGAGAATTATACTCAAGTATACAATCGACTCAATGGATGTCATGATTAATTTTCATTCAGCAATATGAAATTATCAGTCAGTGTAAATCATAAATTGGTATAAAATTTATGTATTACTGAAAAATTATTACACCAGGGTTTTCGATATCACAAACTAGTCAAAACATTTACTAAATTTTATCATCGATATAAAGACATCATTCGTAAATATAGCTCAACATGCAGACTTCTAATACGTTCAGGTATTTCACATCCAATTTTTTATGGTAATATTCTTTATAAAGCACAAAGGTGTCAGTATTCACCTCAGAAACTTACAAAACCTTTGAATAGACTTATTAAGAAGGGATATAATTACGATACTGTTGTCAAGTCATTAAAGATTGCATATTTTGGCGTTAATATTGAGTCACTGATAAGGTTTTGCATCGGAACTAAACACATATATTCTAAAAGCAGTTGTTGGCATGACACGGGTTATGTTCTTCTCATATATGTTATGATGGTATGATACTAAACCCCTAACGGGACGGATTGTGCCTGATGTTCATATGATGATATCATAATCTTTCAGTCAGTTTAATTGAAGTCTGGAGCTGGCATGTCAGTTAACTGCTAGTAGTCTGTTGTTATTTATGTATTATTGTCATTTTGTTTATTTTCTTTAGTTACATTTTCTGACATCAGACTCGGATTTCTCTTGAACTGAATTTTAATGTGCGTATTGGTATGTGTTTACTTTACTACATTGGTTAGAGGTATAGGGGGAGGGTTGAGATCTCACAAACATGTTTAACCCCGCCGCATTTTTGCGCCTGTCCCAAGTCAGGAGCCTCTGGCCTTTGTTAGTCTTGTATTATTTTAATTTTAGTTTCTTGTGTACAATTTGGAAATTAGTATGGCGTTCATTATCACTGGACTAGTATATATTTGTTAAGGGGCCAGATGAAGGACGCCTCCGGGTGCGGGAATTTCTCGCTACATTGAAGACCTGTTGGTGACCCTCTGCTGTTGTTTTTTATTTAGTCGGGTTGTTGTCTCTTTGACACATTCCCCATTTCCATTCTCAATTTTATAAAGATCAAACCCTTAAGATAAGATTGCATGTGAAAAAAGTAGACCTTAGTAGACTTTTATCGAAACTATGTTTAACATGAGTTATCAGTGACATATAAAACAATTCATCCTAGATACCAGGATTGAAAATTTGTATTTGCGCCTGACGTGCGTTACGTCTACAAACGACTGATCAGTGACGCTCGAATAAAAAAAAAGTAAAAAAGGACAAATAAAAATTGAAATTGAAAATTGCGATATTATCAACACGACTAGTTTTTATATCAATAATCTTATATAAAAGCTCTTTTTTTGTATACAAATCCAGCAAGCTTTCAAACAAAAATCGAAACACATGTACTAAATACGGCTCTTATATCTTTAGGAGAGAACTTTTGGAAAATTTTATAAGTACGTGACAGTATTTTTGCATACGGTTTCTTTTTTCGGTAAATTCTGTTTCCATCTTATACATACAAACATAAAAGCATTAAATGGGAAGCAAATGTTATGATGTTTATGACGCATTTTTTTTGTTTGTTTTTGAACATTTGAAATACGATAAGAGGTATCAAAAATGGGGCTGTTGTCTCTTTAACAGATTCTTTATTTCCATTTTCAATTTCATACGAATCAAACATATAAACGAGCAGCTAGTATCAATCCTAAATGCTCTTCAACTTTGTATTTGTTTGGCTTTATAACTATTTTGATATGAGCGTCACTGATGAGTCTTATGTTGACGAAACGCGCGTCTGGCGTACTAAATTATAAATATTATAAATTATGATATATTTGATAACTAATTATACCCCATCTTCATTTCGTTTCGAGTGCGGCTTGTTGTTTGTTTTTGGCAGTGTCAAACCAAAAACTTTAAAATAGATATTTACTGCTTATCGCCTTTGTAAGCTGAATTAAGAAATAACAGCAAAGAATAGTTGACTCGAAATCAGAATAATGTATCTAGGTATGTCGAACTGTGTACTAGCACGTTGAATATTTGTCTTAGCGGATCAGTCAGTCTTCATATTCACATTACATTGCCGTGTTCTCGCCTTGTCTGGAATATGCAGTTGATTTGCCCTACTAGACGTTTAACAGTCATCCACCATCACCATCATCATGAGAAGACAAATTCCAAAGTGCAACCTGCATGTCTATATTTCAAAAAATCAATTCCGCGTGATCTCACCTAAAAAAAGTCAGAGAAGGTTTATACCTTGATACATCAAACAACTTACTGTCAAATGATTAATACTGTATGCTGACCTTTAACTTTGGTTATTGATGTTGTTTGGTTGTTTTTTCATTAATGTATACCACACATATTCCAGTTCTGGTTCTAATTTTGTTTATATAACTTGATGTCCAAGATCAACAGACATTTAGCCAGATATTTTTCGGCCAGATAGTTTTACAACCAGCAGATCAATTTTTTTATAAACCAGTAGAGAAATCAAGCACAAATCCATTTCGTTCACTTGTACCATATATGACAGCACCACATGAACATCTATTCGTTACATAAACATACTAGATGATACGCTTCTTTGTTGGTGTCATTGCTTAATCAAAAATATATTTTATAATTAAGACAAAATTAAAAGCGCCAGGGATTAGTTATGAAGTAAGCATGATTGGAAGGGCTGGTCATTTCCCCGTGCAACTGATCACCTGGAGATCAATCTCTCATGTCTTTCTTTTCTAATTTTACCAGGATATAACGCAATCTAGCGAACGACTTACCCTTTTTGACTCACTTGCTCGTTTAATTTATGTATACCGGAAACTCAATCGGAGGCCCCTTGATTTAGGTTATGTAAGGTCGGATGAAAGGCCAGTACATAGGAACTCTTAAGATAGACGGAGTGAATGATCTGTTGTCTTAGAAAATTAACGATTTGTACCAGTAAACAGAAATATCTGGTTGTATTTCCTGTTTAATTAATTAAATTTCTGACAGCAAAACGACCAAGAAGTAGATCTTAACACACTTTATAGAATTTCATTTCCCGATTCAATTAAATTTATCTACAAACTCTGTCATAAAATATATGAAATTATAATCAAAACCACAGGTCGATTAGCTGTTAAAAACGAGTCAACATGTAGAAATGAAAGAAAACGGGAGATAGATTTAAGTGAATATTCAACTGGCAGATATAATTCCGCCTTCCCTTAAAATAATTATCTGTTATTTAATGTGTTACTTGGGAGTCAGC
>CM034358.1:25272638-25552470 GCA_019925275.1 Mytilus edulis | reverse complement strand
TGAAATTCCTTTTATCCATAAATTACGGGAAAACTCATCATATATAATTTCGTCATTATACTCTGGATACTCTATTGACCAGCTACCGTAAAATTTTACGAAGGTTTGACAATTAAAGTTATTAATATCTTAAAACTTTAACAACATACTGAACCTAAATGGACATAGTTATAATATTGGAACCGCTGGCGAAATTTAGGATCGAAATGTCTCGCTTTTGCGACATAAATGGCAATGGCTCGACAAAAAATGAAAACCGCATATCGAATCTTAGCACATAATGAATTGCTTTAAAAAAAGAAAAGGAAAGTGAGTATAGAATTCACGGTATATTAAGACTTTGACAGAAAATGAACAAAAATATCATATGATAAAAATGTTTGTCTCTTTTATTCGCAATTTCAAGCCATTGAAGAAAGACATAGAAGGTTGATGTACTATTATTTAATTCTTTTAATTTTATTGAGATGATTTTGTTTTTTGCCAAATTCAAGTGTACGCCCGGGCGTTTTGACATAAACGTAGCTACGTGCATGCATACATTCTGCCAAAAAGTACTGGTTTAATATTGCACATTGTCATTAGAATTCAGTGATACAAGAGTAAATGTTAATCACATATCGGGGAGCTTTTGTGTTGATTAAAGATAACAAAAACGGATTTGTATTGAATTATGTCAAGACTAACGACAATTAATACAACACGACATGCCGCTAATATGTACAAGATATTCAGATAATTCAACGTGTACTTAATACTAATATGATCATCAACGTAGATAATAACAAGCTACTATATATACATATATAGTGAAACCTGGCTAAACCGAAACCTGCATAAACCGAAAACCCGAATAAAACCAAACGAGATCTTGAGCACCGTCATATCAAATTGTATGCATTGTGAACCTGGCGAAACTGAGAATCGGCAAAAACCGAACACAATCTTAAATCCCGAAGAGGTTCGGTTTAAACAGGTTTCACTGTATAAGATGGTTTAGTTCATCATCCGGTCACCATTTAACATGACAGGCAGCTGTTTACAGTATATTAGCACTTGGAGATAATAGTTGTCAATAAACGCTGCTATTGAAGCATTGTTATTGTTATACAAAATATGGAAAGATTTACAATTGAAATGTTTACCAGTATTATTGTATGGCCAAGGTTCTTCGGAACAGAGTAGAAACTAGTGAATCTGTATCCTACGGATATGATTTGTCATTTTCCTTTTAATAGTGCAAATTAAATTATATCCTGTTACTATGTTGGATAAACGCGATCTCGTTGAAGCAACGCCGAGGAAATTACACAGATGAAAGACTTAGTAATTAATGAGTCAGTTATTAATATTCTTCTAGATATTGAACAAATACCTAATAGACTATACCAAAAGATAAAAACATCATTTATTTAATCACTAAATCATCTCAAACAAGTAAACATAATGATCAAAAATTGTGTTTTCATATTATACTGGTTATTAGATAGATCTTCGTTTAATCATTCTATAGATTGGTACCACGTGACCATGATCTAAATATGAAGAATCATTTCTATAGCAATTAGGATTGACTACAAGTGCATCATTACTTCAAAGTAAAATAAAGATAAATGACATCGAGGCTAATTTGACTGTATTTTGTTTTCAATATTTGTAAAAAAAAAAGTACAATGGTTTCATCTTAAACGCATGGTATCGCTTTCAGAGAGAAGCCATTGGTCACACTTGAACGGCTTAAAATATGAAATTCCAAGTAAAAAAAAATCCAATAACTTCAAAATTAGAAAGCGTAGGCTGACAAAAGAAAAACTTAGTCCAAATGTGTGTCCGAGGGCATTATATGTAGTCATGTTTTAACACAAGAGACGTGATATTAACTCACTGTCGAAAAGATGTCGTCCCTTTCTTATACAAAACCACGATTAAAACATACTATTGTTATAAGTGATTGGTTTCAGCCGATTGATTATTTATTGGATCATCTGCGATCATGACGCTTTTAAGTCAAACTTGGGGAGTACGAAAGTAATTAGAGGATATTCTTGACTTTGGAAATTTCAAATGCAAGTATAAGTTAATAAGAACCGAATAAAAGGTTACACGAGACCACAATTCAATAAGTCATAGCCATAACGTCACTCAATCAGAAGTATAGCTGCGCCAATCATATTATCAGTGATTTTCATATATACATAGTTGTGATGGGATCATTTGTTTATAACCATATTTGCATGCATACAATATACAATATGTAACATCTTTGGCTTTCAGATACATGCGTTGGATTTGAACCTTTCTGATGTAGGTTAATTCAGACTGAAAGCAAAGCAGGCTCAATCCACCATTTTCTACGTAAGAAAATGCCTGTCAGGTATTTGACAGTTGTTATCCATTCGTTTGATGTGTTTGAGATTTTGATTTTGCTATTTGATTGAGGACTTTCTGTTTTGAATTTTCCTCTGAGTTCAGTAATTTTGTGATTTTACTTTTTCATATTATATTATGAACATTAATACCGGTTTCAACAGCAGAATGATGAAAAATTCTGTCATATATTTCAAAGCAGAAATAAACATGATATCTTTAATGTCGTAACAGTAACATATAATGTTTTAATAGTTACATCAAGGCTGTCGACTATGATGTCCTGTCAACAAGGTTATTTCTTTCTTTTTCCATTAAGAACAGTCTTATTAAATTACATTTATCGTTGCTTGAAGAACGAAGTTCTTCGTAACAAATGTATATAACCATCAAGCTATCTAGAAAATCGTTAAACTTATAAAGTTTATTCCGTACCTTGTAATAGTTGTAATTCAGAAAGTCCTAGGTTTTATATCGTACCGTCCTGAACTTAGCATATTGAGTTTTTAGAAAGACAAATAGTTTTTCTTAAAATGTCATGTACCAAGTCAGGTATATGACAGTTGTTATCTAGTAGTTCGTTTCTATGTATGTTGTATTGTTGTTTCGTTGTCTTCCTCTCATAGTTGATGTGTTTCCCTCGGTTTTAGTTTGTAACCCGGAATTGTTTTCTCTCAATCCATTTATGACTTTTGAACAGTAGTATTCTACTATTGCCTTTATTTACAAGCCAAAGTGAATAACTGAATACCAGATGCACGACCAGGTATTGGCTGCATTATATTTGTCAAGCAGAGGCTTTACATGAAGACAGCTTTTGGTCACTTATAATTTCCTTTTCAAAGTATTTATCTAACAAGTCGATCAGAAAATCATGAGATGGTAACGGATGCTCACTTTTGTTTTGTTCACACTTTGTTGATAATATAATGGATTTTTATGAGACTATCATACAAGTGGGAGGTTAAGCAAGCTATACACCAAGGTTTAAACCACCAATTTCTACATACGAAAATGCCTATACCAAGTCAGTTATATAACAGTTGTTTTCAATTCGTTTGTTGTGTTTGGGCTTTTGATTTTGCTATTTGATTAGGGACTTTGCGTTTTGAATTTTCTCAGAGTTCAGTATTTTTGTAATTTTACTTTTTACTTAAAAATGGAACCTGGTACTTAAATTTAGGTTCGTAGATCCTGAAATAAACGAGGCAACAATTTCTTACATTTTGTGAAGGTATACAAGAGACAGAAAGTTGATTTAATAACATAACACTCATAATATTCTGTTCTTTACTAGCTCGATAAAAATTAAAGAGGAATCTCTGATTTTTTTTTTCTGAGAAAAAACAACAAAATATAAAGACAGGGTGAAAAAGTAAACCAGTATTCATCGGAGTTAGAAGTTAATACTAAAGTAGAAAAGAAAATATGTTCAACTAACTAATAGAACTGTTTTATTTGAATAACATCGATTCAACTTTTTTAAGACATCGAATTTCAAAATTTGTTTAATACAATTTAGTGTAGTGCCAATGAGGACTCTAAATCGACATCTTTGTAATTCCGAAGCACTTAAGCGAAAAAATGCATAGTGTAATATCTCTTACTTTACATAATTTTTGTGTGAAAATACAAGGCATACAAGTTATACAAGTTCTGCAAAGACTGTTCCTTGAACGTTCGTCAACCTGTTTTAATGCAATATAATATGTATAATGTAACGTCAATTTTGAAAAAATCACGTCATTACCGTCATTTTGGAATTTGACAGTCGCACATGTTGATTAACGCGTTTCTGTTTACATTGTGAAATCAAGATGGCATATGGTGTTAATATTCTGAAATTTTACTGTTTATCATTCACAAAGTAATAATCCATGATTTCAGATCTTCTGCTCAGATTTTCTATATGAAAATCAGCTTGACTTTTGTATAAAGCAAAGCGTTATAAAATATTTGCTCAAAAGAAGCTCGTACAAACGTACTTTGGGACAAATGAAAAAAAAAAACAACTGCAAAAGTCATGTAGCTTATAAATAATGAGACAATTATAGAACTCGAATAAAAAAAAAACATGTTGTGGAGACCCTGAGATCGGAACACTTGATTTCATTTATGTTTTGGTGTTTCTCAGCTTTAGCAATCCGGGTAGTATTTTGGGGGTTCGACCTACGATGTTTATTGCCCTCTTAGTATCAGCAATCTGCAGACTTTTCAAAATCAATTCAAACTTTATAAATCTCTAGAATTACCTAAGAAAACAATATTCTAAAATAAAAGTCATTATTAAATCATATGTTTTATATGATACAATAGATTCTATGTACCCTCTTACAGAACATTTCTATAATCATAAAAGAAAAGCAATGAAATTAAAATAAAATTATTTTGGGATTCCTTAGCGTCAATGTGATTATTATACGTACAAAGAATGGATAGTGAAAAGTATTAGTCGTAGTTAAAGCAATAAGTCTTTATTAAAAAGTCAACCTAGATTATTTAATTCAGTTGGGACTTGAATGATGGATAATATAGTTTTGGTTGATTAAATTCAAAATGCTAAATACAGCAATTACTTGCAGAACTGGAATTTTCATGATAATGGCATATTAACGCATCGTCATTTATACTAATATACAATGTCAACATTATAGAAAGACGCACAAAAATAACGTTGTTAGTAAAACAATTCTTTGGATGTTTTTAACATTGTGAAGTTAACACATAAACAGATAATTTACTTTCGATTAAGACTTAATTCGAACGTCTCTCTCCTTCCAGAAGATCCTAAGAGATCTCTTCGTCTAGCAAATCTTAAATGTTGTTGGAATACGCACTAATTGCTTGTTTCTCGGTTTCTCGGTTTAACTTGAAATTATGTGTATGTTTTGTTTTGGGTAAATCACTATTAAAACAGAGTGTAAGAGCAAATAACGTGTCATTCCTACATGTTTTATATATTTAAAACTTACAACATCTATCATGTTTTTTGTCTATAAACCTGTATTCCTTATTCATTTCTGTTTGTTAGATCTGTTTTAAGTTAATGTGAATCCACGAAATGTACATTACTCATTAAGCTGCCTATAAAACACTCTTTTCAAATGAAATATAAACAATTTTAAATTGTTAAATTCAAAACAACACGTTTGCAAATATTTTGAAAGTAAAATTTTCTTTAAGGTTTTTTTTTTTTTATCTTACTTCCCTAATTTATCACACTGATGATAAAGAAAAATATACGAATACAGGTTATGTTTAGTGACAGTTTGTATGCCTCCTCCTTACGGATGTGTGTTTGTTTTTGCAAGATGTATATGGGAAGGGTTGAGATCTCACAAAACATTTTAACACAGCTGCATATTTTGCGCTTGTTTCAAGTCCGGAGCCTCTTGGCTTTGTTACACTCTAAAAAAAATGTGTTTAAGGCTGAAACAAAAACCTATACATGTCCAATGTAATGCATTTGTAAACATGTTCCTACCCTAAATATGTTCCTCTCCTAAACATGTTCAATCCTATACGTGTGTAACCTGAGAACATGTTGAAAATTAACATGTGTAAGTCCTGTTTTTATCAATAGAAAATGAAACAAATCAAAATTTAAAAAAGGATGAAAACTCATTCAAACCTTAATAAAAAGTAAACTTGTAAACATAATAAACCATCATTATCAGTTTTATATTAAGACTGCAAATGTAGTAAAAAGAGTATTTTTGCATTTGCCTCGTTATAAAAAGAGCTTGCTATGAGATATGTCTCTCCTTGTCTTTTCTAGAAGGTTACCAAATTACTACTAGCCGAGTATTTTTCTAATTCTAATTGTAAAAAAATAAGTGGTCATGTAGATTTGTTCATTGCTAAAGCATAACACCAACCTTCAAAGTCAAAACAACAACTAAGGATAACAACATTATCCTAAACATATTTAGGTATCATAACATGTTACAAAAACTGTTCAGGGTCATAACATGTTACAAAAACTGTTCAGGGTCTAAACACAATTTTTAGAGTGTAGCCTTGTATAATTTTTTATTTAAGTTCAATTATAAATATTATAGTTCAATAACAACTCAGTTGGTGTTCTAGTTGTTATTGAACTTTATGTTTTATGTCAAATTTTCTTAGACTAAAATAGAAAGAAAAGTGTTATTAATGCTTGATGCAAATTGATTTTACAAGACTATATTGTTTTGTGTTTGGCTACAACCACGAGTACAATGGAACGAAAATTTTATACAATTATGTTGATTAATGGAAATAACACTTATCTATAGCCTAAGGTTTCGTCTAAAGCGCGTTTCTGTCTCAACTTTTATCCAGAACGTTCAGAGAAAAAATAATTAAAACGATGTTTAAGTACTTGATTTTTACTGTGCGCACTGTTGTGTTTTCGTTTTTTTTTCTACATTGGCAAGAGGTATATGAGGACGGTTGAGATTTTACAAAACATGTTTGACACTGCATTTATAGCGCCTGTCTCAAGTCTGGGGCCTCTTGCCTTTGTTAGTCTTGTATGTTTTTTTAATTTTAGTACAATCATATGTTTTGGAGTTTAGCATGACTTCCATTTTCACTGAACTAGTACACATTTTTGTTTAGGGGCGAGCTGAATCCCACCTCCGGGTGCATGATTTTCTGGCTGTGTAAACGACCCAATGGTACTTTTCTGCTCGTTGGTCAGGTTGTTGTCTCTTTGAAACATTCCCCATGTCCATTCTCTATTGGAAACGTGAGTAGCTATATAAAACAAAAATAACCATCATTTAACGACATCTTTGTCCGAGAGTTGATTTATAAAGTTCTTAATAATTTTCAAATTTATGGACGGCGTGTTTCTATATAATATGTTATCAATGATGTCAACACCGCAGCACGGGTTATAGAGTTTTCAACAGATCTGTTCATGTAAAATATGCACGTCATTTCCAGATCTGTGTTGGCGACATTACTTTTATTAAGATTCGTGTTCACTATAAATGTCTCTTTTGTCTGTGCTACAGATGAAATGTTGTGTCAAACACATACTTTGATTCGTATGCCATTTACCGGTAGATGAACTCTTTCAAGAAGGAATGACGCTCTCTTTAGATACGGACAAACTTTATGGTAAAACTTTGTTTTGAACAGATGTTACAGGTAAAATGTGAACATCATTTTCAGATATGTTTCAAGACATTACTTTTATAAAATTCGTAACCACTATATATACGCGTTAATTTTCTCGGAGCTACTAATGTTGCGTCACAAACATCCTTGAAATAGTTGTCATTTACCGATAGATGAACCCTTTCATGAAAGAATGATTCTTTCGAATTCTTCAGATATATGAACAGTTCTTGCGTGCAGCGCCATACATTAAGAAAGAAATTTGTTTTGAATGACACATCAGCTATACAAATGAGCTATGGATAGATGTGAAGCAGATGTTTTTAGGTGAAATGTGCACATCATTTCACCATTCGTTTTGAGACATTACTTTTATACGATTAGTGAGCACTTTAAGTGTCTATTTTCTCAGTGCCACAATTGAAATGATGTGTCAAAAACATCCTTTATTTCATATGTCATTTACCGATAGATGAACTCTTTCATGACGGTCTCTTTAGATATCAACAGTCTTTATGGTAGACATTTGTTTTGAACGACGCATGCTTTGAAGAGATGTAAGGTAGATGTTTTAAGGTAAAACATACACATCACGATTTGTTTTTTAAAAGCCATTACTTGTATTAAGATTTTTTAGCACTATAAATGTCCATTTTCTCGGTGCTACTAATGTTGTGTCAAAACATCCTTGAATTTGTATGTCATTTACCGATAGATGAACCATTTCACTAAAGAATGATGATCTCTTAAGATATGGACAGTTGTTGCGTGCAACGTCGAATGTAGAAATGCATTTCGGCCGCCCCTGTGATATCCGCTATGAATTAGCTAAGAAGAAATGTGTGATATTTTTCAGAAAGATTAATTACAACATTAGTCAACAACCGATCCTTAAAAGTTTGTTAAATTGTTACCGTATATGTACAAAGTCAATATTAAGCTGTACGAATACACGAGAAGCTAGAGATAACTGTATTAAAGTTGAAGCTTTACTTACTTACTTACTTACTTACTTACTTATTCTCTTCGTCCCAAGTGGATTATAAGGCCACAACAAACTGCCTCCACTTTTCTCTTACCTTAGCCATGTACTAGACTTGGCCCTTGGTGAAACACATTGCGGACAATTCTGCTGTAACAGTTCTTCGCTATGTAATTCTAAGTCTCCTTGGTTTCCGTTTTCTTGGTGGTGTCCAATATAGAACTGTTTTAGGTGTGCGGTGTTGTGGCATTCTAAATACATGACTTTACCATCTAAATCTTCGTTGTTTAATTTCTGCTGTTATGCTCTTAGCATTACATTTTTCCAAAATGCTCTTGTTGCTGTCTTATTTGGCCAAATATTTCTGTTAATCTTTCTTAGGCAGTTAGTATGGAATTCATCTACTTTTTGAAGGTCACTAACTAAAACACGCCAAGTTTCTGGACCATATAGTAGGACAGATTTTACATTGCTGTTGTAGATTCGCAATTTAGTCCTTAAACGGTACTGGTTGGACTCCAGATAGTATGAAGTCTATCAAATGTTGCACGTGCCTTAGATAGTCTTGCCTTTGTATCCGTCCCTGTACCCTTATCTTGACATTAACATTCAGACCAGTTGAAAATTGGCGGGCGTTTTACTGTCGCAAATTGAGTTAACCTGGTGACGCGTAGCTTAGGTTTGCAAGTAGCTATACAATTTATAAGGTCAACAACTTTGTTATTTGTTTTAAAAATAGATTCCGCTCGAAAGCAGTTATTTATATATATAAAGTCAATAAAGTATGTTACGTTTGTTTGTTACTAATCCCTGTTTAATAACAATTCCGCCTTTAAGATTCTCGATAACATTTGTAAACCCTAATAAAATTTTAGAAAAACAATGTACTATCAAACGTAATAAAAGAGGAACAACATTAATCTTTCTCGTCAATGAACATAATGCACATACTTATATGTAAAGTCACATACGGTAGCATAGAATTGATTTATATTTATGCAATGTTATAGAGATTCTATAATAAAAGAACATTCAGAATATAAGTAAGTAAAATCTAACTTATTTGATCATCTTGAGCTAACAATTTATTCAGATGAATATACGGTTAATCTTTTTTCTTCATTTTGAGATTTTAGTGAATAAATTTTATTAATTAAAATTGTAGATTTATGTCCGTATTATAAGAATATCCAGTGTCGTTTTAATTCATATGATGATTAGATACAAATTCATTTAAAATTGAAGCAACGAATTTTAATATATTTTATACGATATTTCTTGCATAATTTATACTTCAAAATCACAAATGGAGCCGTCAATATGTTGGGATTCATTTGAAAGCTAAGCTATAAGCTTTTATATATTTATAAAATATTTCTGACAAAAATTTCAAACTCCCAATGCAGCTGTTATTGTGTTGATGATTTCATATTCATCATGAATGTTTATTTGGACTATGTATAATGGATTTAAGTATTAAGTACTGCACAGTATAAGGTAAGCTTAATATCTTCTATTTTAAAATATTAATAATAATTTGAATATATGACTTGAATATTATTAAGTTACCACTTTCTCATTACTCGTATACATTACTGTTATAATTACTGTTCCGTTTGTTGTTTTACATAATTATAAATTTGGAATATGGGATGAGACAGCAACCCATAGAAACTAATAACGACATAAAATATTATTTAGTTTCAGCATAAAACAGGGTTTGAAATACTGCTTAATGTATATTCAAATTAATCTATCAACAAAATATTATGTTAATCTAAATTTTGTATAATAGCTGCGAAAGAATATAATATTTATACACATTTTATTTTTCATCAAATCCCTTAGCTCCTCTCTGCTTTAGTGTCTAAGGTAATTCATGCTAGCAGTAAAACGTAGTTTGGTTTTAAATACAGTATGTGTAGTCATCTAAAATGATTGAAGTGTTTCCTTTTAAAAAAGAGAAATCAAATGTTCATCTTTATTGATTTTGAATTTTATGGTAAGGTAGGACAAAATTAAAGATGGAAATGGACATGTAATAAAACACATTTGCATCATAGAACACCTGATACAGATACAAAAAGGCTCCATCAAGAATTGAATATTAATTTTCATATTCCAACGAAAAATTTAGAATGCGTTTCTTAATACAAATAATTAAAAAAAAAATATAGACGATGTTAAACTTAACAATGATTAAGAAATATTTGGCAGATACAAAATTAACAAGTTTAAGATAAATGAAAAACCCTTATATTCAGTTCAATATTAGAATTTTTTTGTTTCCGAAAACCATGACCAACATAATGAATTGCAAGAGAAACAAAGTACAAAATATGTACTTTTCTATAATTAACTCTTACAGCGATACCTTCAGAGGGAATTGAAAATGTATTACGAGGAATGTAAATTTATATATATATGAAATATAGATTAAATATTGGTATAATGTCATACTTTGAAGCTATTATTACTATACAATAAGACGATGTGGTAGGATTGCAAATGAGACGACTATCCACCAGAGACCTAATGATGTGATTTAAGCAATTTCAGATTGCCTTCGACTATGAGAAAAACCCACAACGTATCGTATAACAATGCATAAAATCTCTGGACTTAAAACAGATGTGAAACAGTTGAAATGAGAGAATCAACGACCTTATACATGTACAAAACAACAAACAAAAAACAAATAGGATATACCGTGAGCAACTTACGACAACTACTGAATTACTAGAACTTGGATGATTGGTGGCTTTTTTGCACTAAAGGCTATATTGTGGCTATCAGTTTCTATTGGTGGAGACAGTCACTGTTCAGAATTATAAGCTTCGTCATATAAAGTATATATATATTGTTTGTATTTATATAAACAAACCATCAATATGAAAAAAAGAATGCTAAATATTAGGTTAGCTAAACTTACTCTAGAATAATTGTTATTTTTATGCATATGTCGATACCGTTATATTCAAAACATAAATCGAACATCGAACATATTGTATGACAGACTCGACACATTTCTTACACATATTTTTCATGGATTAAAACTGCATGTTTAACCATATTTTAATAAAATTATTTACTAATTACTTAAATGATAACCGAGTTGTAAAAAGTTAAATAAAACGTTAATATGTGAGTAAAAGAAAGCCATAACAAAATAGTTTTGTCCTTTTTTATATTGATTCATTTGAATATAACAGTTTATCAAAATTTCTATTACTTTGACAATAATGATTGTTATTCTAAAGATACACATATATTCTGTTGTTTGTTCAATGGTCGGGTGTTGTCTCTTTGACACATTCCCCATTTCCATTCTAATTTTACAGATGATAATCTATGAAACTGCCTCTTTTACAAGAGCAAATGTTGTATTTATTTGTATCTAGTCCTTAACATGCATAAAATATATGCCACTGGTTGTTAAGATAAATGATGTTTTTAAGTGTTTTCAAAGTGTGTGTCTAGATAATCCCCGAATTGTGTGTGTTCGTACAACCATGTGTTATGTGATTGTCATCCTTTTATTACATGCCATGTTATCATTAGTTATTTTAGTTCAATGACTTCCCATCAATTTCCAGTTAATTCAGTTTGCCTCGATTGCCCTGTAGAACTGGTTGACGGGTTAAACGAATTACCTCTTATAGTAACGCCATCGAGTCATTAAGTGTAATCTAATTTCTTAATTGCTGATGCTGCATCAAGATAATAATGCTGGTTTTGGGTTTTTTAATATAGCTGAATCTTCATGTTTATTTTTTAAATTTCTAAATTTTTCTATTTTTTTATTTTAAATTATCAACTGTCAGTGTAAAGATTTCAGTTGTTATAACGGTTGAAATAACAGAACAGGTAGTCAGTAGGTAGTTATATAATTAATTGCCTTTAATGGAGAAAAAACTCAGAATTTGAAAGGAAATACACGAAGGAACGAACAAGATAACGAATAGACAGTGTCGAAGGTAGAGGTTTCAACACTGACCATGTATGTTATGTATCTTTGTTTAGAAAATAAAATGAATTATAAATACAATCATGTAAATAATATATTAATTGGAGAAAAGCTTCGTCTCAGTCTCTTAGATACCTTCATAATCTTGATGTTGCCTTTTTAGATCCCACATACACAGGAACACATTACATTTTTAGGGAATATCTTCATAGGAAAGGTGTTACTAAGTGTTTTAATGCATGCAGTTTTCATGTGAGCTATGTCGGATATAAATCGACCTTATGCAAATGAATATCGATACATCTGTTCACTTACACATGTATTTCGTGTTGAAAAAAGTATCAATGCAAACTTTAAGTCTGTAACTGTTTGAAAATTGAGTTGATATGAGACCCCAGCTATAGCGACCAAAGTTCATCTTTGATCTCATATTTGAATGTAACAAAACTAATCAAAGTGTTATTCATGTACATGTAAACGTGCGCTTGCTTACAGCCGATTTTTTACTAACGCAGATCATTTCTTTATTACTGAAGTAGATCTAAAATAATGTCGTGAAAGCCATTTGTTAGGTTTTCCGTTTGTCCTACTTTAACTCTGCAACTCGGCTACAACTACTCCTTTCAAATGAATCGTCACTGCCCATAAAATTACTAGTTTGAAAAGATGTTTAAGGTTTTCCCGGCATAGGACTTTATCATACCTATTTAAATTAGGGATGATTCGCTGATAGATATTAATGAGTAAGCTATACATACATTTGTTTATTATTCCTTTAAGGAAGTTTTATGGTTCGAAATAATTCTCAATCAGCCGTAAGTGTTCTGTCTTTATGCGTAGTTGTATAAAAACAGCATACAAATGATCTTATTCATTTTTTCAAATGCAATTGTTCAGTTTATTTCAAATTGGTACCGGAAGGTTTTTTGATTATTTTCCGTGCAATTTATGTCTGTTCTTTACATGTCTATTGCAATTCAATGCATATTGGTACTTGAACAGATTAAGTTAGGAAATCTTAACTATTATACATCGACCGAAAGAAAATCCGTATTCTTCATAAAATTGTAATTGTCCAAGACAATATATAGACAGACAAATATAAATTTATTTATTGCAGCATATAGGAAGTCTCAAAGAATAAAATACAAAGTGTGAATAGAATCCAACATTAACATTTGTGCAAACATGGAAGAAATGCATTAAACAACATGAATGAAGATTCGGAACACAATACAACGTCTGAATTACACGCAAAATTTACATTTGCACAAACAATGAACAATACGTTATCAATAAACAGGAAGTGAACATATTTTTCTAATTTTGACGTTAAGTATAGGTTATTACACCTACATATACCACTTAAATGAAATGAGACCAATAAAGCAGTCTACAGTCACTATCAATTCCGAACAGACGAGATTTTGGCTTTTCATATGATGTTCTTATTATCTTACTGACTTTTAAATTGTTCCTTTATGTCTGACTCGTTTTGATTTATTTTTAGTTTAGTATAAAGTAACGAACTGTTAAACCAATTCGGGCGATTCTTGTTTATTATCAATGGCTTTTCGTTATTTTCTTTTACGAATATACTAAAACATATATGTTCATATCCTTACAAACGTATCGTTATTCAACACTCATTAAGTATTATAAAGAATCAATGGTTAAACAGGTTTTCATTTAACACACTAACACATTTAAAGAAATGTTAGCTGCATTCGCTCTATTTGAGCATTCAAAATGCGTTGACTGTGTATTTCTTTGTCATATACAGTCACTGACCCGATTTCACTTTTTCTCATGAAGATTTGAATAGAAGTTACCTAAACTATATTTAATTATTGAATCATCAACCTGTTCGTGTATCCAATGTATACAACGAAGCGTTAAAAGAATCAAACAATTTTTGGAAGAACATATTTCACTTGTTAATATTTTTGTTTTAAGCCTATAAATATATATTATATAAAGTATTGTGTTTTATGCTTATTGTTGATATGTAAGTCCATACTCAAACGAATTCGTTTACAATCGATTGCAGGTTTCAATAGGTAATGTACATTACATTGTGTTGTATATTTCCGAAGTCCGCCTGAAACCGGTATGAGGCCGTTTAAAGGGGGATTTTCCCCAATATTTAAATCAAATAAAATCATTTAATTGTTAAACAACAACTGAAAATGTTTTTTTTTTCCTAGATTGCAGTATAAGCACAATAATAGTGCATGACTTGACATATCAACGATATAAGGATTCGACACGAAACTTGAAAATAGCTTGGTAGAGCCTCGGAATTTCTCCGTTTCTTATCCTCATCCTTATATCGTTGATATGTCAGGTCAATGCACTATTATTGTCATACTAAAAATCACAACTTTATATAAATTAAAAAATCCTATTATTATTTTCTATCTTGTTTGCTTTCCTAAATATTACTGCGATATGATTGTTAATATAATGAATTTAGAGTTAAAAATTACTATATTTAAAAAGTTCTATTGGCAACGTACACTTTATTTTCATATATATAGCCCAGTTACCTAAACATTCAGCTTTCGCTTATTTACAAAATTAGATAGTATGATTCATATCTAAACACCAATTCTTAAACGGTTAAAATGTTTCTTAATTCTTTTACGAGATAACAAATATTTAAAAAAAACATATATCATTTCACGAAGAAAAGGACATACTTTTGCACTCTTAACTATCAATCTTTAAATCCAGAGCATCGTGTGCAAAATGGTAATAGGGGAACATAAAACTGAAATGATTTCAATTTCAGTCCAAGGCATTGATCTGTCACATTTTAAATATTATGAAAAATCACCAAATGACGTCTCAAGTACGAAGTCATCTTTACCACAATTTTGTTATGATCTGTTAGAGGCTGTCAATGTAAGTGTGAAATGCGGTTTTACTTTTTAAAGAGTTAATATGCAACATAATGAAGACACATTTGTCTGTATTCGGTATAGCTAGTTCCCATAAATTTGAATTAGAACATTCTTCAGGATTTATCAACGCTGTTTCAGTTATATCTCTACTCTTAATGGAAAATGTGATCCTGCTTATTAAAATTAGACTGCCATTTCAGCCAGCATTCATTCGAATTGCATTATGCAATCTATGCAAACGTTACTTTACGTCATTAACAAATTAATATAATTACACGTGGTTTTTTTTTAGATAGTCTATAAACCTATACGCTCCGTATGCAAGAATAGTAATCAAAATGATTGCAATTTGCGTCAATTCTTAAAATTGTAAATCTATGTAGGTGATAATTACTACTCTAAGAGTTGAGGTTTTTTTATATCTTTGTGTGTGTGTGTGTGGTATTTAGATACCCAATATAAAACAGTACTTCGTCAGAAATAAACTTCAGCCTTCTATTTCAATCTAATTTCAGTGTTGGCTTCCTTGTCGTCGTCTGGCATTTATTATTGGTTGAAATCGCATCATTGACTATTTTCTCGAAAAGCTATTAAAACGGAAATTAATGTTTTTAAGAAATTTGTTTTTTTGTTCAAGATTTTGAAATTCCAATTTAACATCGGTTATCAACTAGCCGCTTAGGAGATATTTATATAAGCACACTCCACACGGAGTTCTCTTTCATTAATATTTACCGGCAGTAGTTTATTTATAAGGCTATCAATACTAAAGTTCATTGTACATGTGTGATGAGAATTAGGTTAAATTATTAATTCATGGGTTTGCTGGAACATACTTCGAAACGTTGGAAAAATGTATTTTTTTCTAAAATTTATAAAAAAATTGTTTTCAAATCAAGGTAAATAACAGAAAGAGTCCGAAACTTTACAAATGCTCAACTTCCGCTGTCTAACGACACTATTGCAATTATTAATCGAAAGAACGAACGACAGACAACCATGTTGCAAAAGGCAACAACACTTTAAAAAAAAAAGAACTTCGGACATACCCGATGACTAGTATATATTCAATATTAAGTTATAACAGCATCTCTCCCTTTCCCTTACACTTCTCATTCATGTAATTATCAATGATAGGTTGCATGTTTTTTTCCATTGATAGCTTTATGGTTCTCATAGATTTGAATCCATTGTAGAAAATGTTGATTTAATACCGAAGATGACGCAAGTTATGTACGACAATTATAAATTATTTTTTTATAATGAAACATAAATCATCTTTATAAATGTGATATATGTTTCCGTTTCTCCTGCATAAATTTAATAACGATGTATTTAATAATGTCACAAACGAGGCGCACATGTTAACGCTTTTGAACGATAATTAACGTGTCTTTAGATTATTGTATCAAGTTTCTTACAAAAGATGTGTGACGACTAGAAGTAGTGTCATTGTTAGCCTAAAAATGAACATACATTAATCACGGACAATACAACGCATTCCAATAGGAATGGACGTTCATCACATGAAAGGGGAAAAATTATTGGAATCAAATATTTATAATTTGGCTACACTACAACAGGAGCAAGATGACAAAGAGGGTATCTAAACACATGTGACAAACAGAGAATGGAAGAAAAAACAAACAAAAATATAAAACACTACATCAAAAGCTAAAGACTGAGCAACAAGAACCCCATAAGACAAAAAGTGTTTTAAGTAAGATACGTTAAAAGCTACGAACAACAAACAAGTGCTACCTAACGCGTCTAAAATTAACATGCTACAGCAGGAACTTTAACTTTAAATATAGAAAGGAAGAGTATTTTTTCTTGTCATCAGTCTTAAGCTTAGTAACTTTAACTTATTTTATCTAGATTTAAACATTTTGATAAACTGGCGGAAACAATCTCCAGAAATGTTTGAATTGGCATTTTGTATACCCATGAGACTTTATTATAGCATACTATTCAAACAAAGACATCTTAACTCTGACACACCAAGAAATTTGAAAAAAATATATTTATGTCGATATGTTTTAAATATGAATGGTTCTGATGATAAAATGCAACGATTGTCGTGGATTTGAATAGTGATCTTCAACATATTGTGAAGATACCAAAATTTACCGCCGTATCATTTTTAATATTATTTATTACCCTTATTGAAAAAGACAAATTAATGTTTTGTTTTAATTGGTTCCTTATAATTATAATTACATGTAATGTTTTTCTTCTAATGGAACATTTTCCTAAATATCCCAGTTACATGTATCTTAAGCATTCGGATCTGCCTTTGTTACAATTATACAATATCATGATTTATATCTAAACACCAATTTTAAAACGGTTTAAACATTCCTTTATTTCTTTTACGCTTAAAGAATACATATATATCATTTCACGAAGAAAAGAACATCCTTTTGCAGTCTAAATCATCAATCTTTAAATCAAGGCCAAAGTGTGAAATATGGTAATACGGGATTATAAAACTGAAATGATGTCAACTTCGGTCCTAGGTTTACTATTGATCTGTCACATTTGAAATATAATGAAAAATCACCAACTGACGTCCAAGTACGAAGTCATCTTTACCACATATTTGTCAAATCTGTTCGAGGCTGCCAATTTAAGTGTGGAATGCTGTTTTACATTCTAAAACGTTAATTTGCAACATAATGAAGACACATCCATTTGTCTGTGTACGACAAAATCTAGTTTCCATAAATTTGAATTTGCAAAGTCTTCAGGTTTATCAACGCTGTTTCTGTTAGATTTCTTTAATCATAATGGAAAATGTGATCCTGTTTATAAAAAATTGACTTCGAGCTCAGCCATCATTCATTCGAATTGCATTATGCAGACTATTTAAACGTTACTTTACGTCATTATCATAACATACATGCACGTGGTTTTGTTAGATAGTCTATAAACTTAAGCTCCCTTTGTTAGAATGGTAATCAAAATAATTGCAATTTGCGTCACTTCTTAAATTATAAATAACAAGTGTATGTAGGTGAGTATTACTTGGAGTTAAGTCACTCTTTCTTTTTACCTTTTTTTTTGTGTGTGGTATTCATATACCAAATATAAAACAGTACTTAGATCAGAAATAAAACTGCAACCTTCTATTTCAATCTAAGTTCAGTGTTGGCTTCCTTGCCGTCGTCTGGGATTTATTATTGGTTAAAATCGCATCATTGACTATTTTCTCGAAATGCTATTAAAACGGAAATTAAATGTTTTTTAAGAAATTGTTTTTTTATAATTTTGTAGTTTTAATTTAACATCGGTTATCAACTAGCCGCTTAGGTGATCATATAAGCACACGCCAAATGGAGTTCTCTATTTCAGTAATATTTACCGGAAGTAGTTTATTTATATGGCTATCAATATTACAGTTCATTGTGTGAATAGAATTAAGTTAAATTATTAATTGTATGTGTCTTACACATATTTCGTACCGGTGTACATTTTACACACATCTACAGAAGTCTGTTATACTAAAAAAAAACTTTTATTTTATATCAATTATAAATTTCACCTTTTTTTTTTATAATTTTCTATGATGTTTGCTTTTAAAAATGTTCCACGATATATTTTTTTATATAATTTATTTTAAGTTAAAAGTTTGTTTTATCCTTTATGAATCAGAAAAAAGATGTTTTGTTACGTTTCATTATTATTATTATATTTTTTTCAAATGGGAACGTACATTGCATTTTTCCGAAATGTCCAGACTCCTGGTTACCTGCAGTGTTTGTCGTTTGCTTTGTTAGTTTTGAAATATTATGATTTATACTTAAACCCCAATTTTAAAACGGTAAAAACTTTCTTTGTTTGTTTATGATGAAATTTTATATCACTTATTCCGAAATTTCGCAGTTGCCTAATTTATCATTCGGCTTTTGCTTTGTTACAATTATTGTAAAATATTATGATTTATATTCAAACTCTAATTTTAAAACTGTTAAAAGTATTTCTTAATTCTTTTGCGAGATTATAATATTTTGAAGAACATATATCATCTCACGAAGAAATGGACATGCTTTTGCACTCTAGACTCAATCTTTAAATCAAGACCAAAGTGTGAAATATGGTAATACGGGATTATAAAACTGAAACGATGTCAACTTCGGGCCAAGGCTTACAATTGATCTGTCACATTTGAAATATAATGAAAAATCACCAACTGACGTCCCAAGTACGAAGTCATCTTTACCACATATTTGTTAGGTTCTGTTAGAGGCTGCCACTTTAAGTGTGGAATGCTGTTTTACATACTAAAATGTTAATTTGCAACAATATGAAGACACATTTGTCTGTATTCGGCAAAAGCCAGTTCCTAAAAATTAAAATTAGCAAATTCTTCAGGATTTATCAACGCTGTTTCTGTTACATATCTTTAATCATAATGGAAAATGTGATCCTGCTAATAAAAATTAGATTGCAAGTTAAGCCATCATTCATTCAAATTACATTATGCAGACTATTTATACGTTTAAATACTTCAATACCATGACATACATGCACGTGTCCCTGTTATATAGTATATATAAACTTAAGCTCCCTATGTTAGAATGGTAATCAAAATATTTGCAACTTGCGTCACTTCTTAAATTGGTATTCTACATTATGTAGGTGAGTATTATTTGGAGTTGAGTCACTCTTCTTATTGTCTTTTTTTTCGTGTGGTATTTAGATACCAAATATAAAACAGTACTTAGATCAGAAATAAAACTTCAGCCTTCCATTTCTATCTAATTTCAGTGTTGGCTTCCTTGTCGTCGTCTGGGATTTATTATTGGTTAAAATCGCATCATTGACTATGATTTCGAAAGGCTATTAAAACGGAAATTAAATGTTTTTAAGAATTATTTTTTTTGTGAAAGATTTTGTAATTCCAATTTAACATCGGTTATCAACTAGCCGCTTAGGTGATTATATAAACACACGCCACACGGAGTTCTTTTTCAGTAATATTTACCGGTAGTAGTTTATTTATAAGGCTATCAATATTACAGCTCATTTTGTGATGAGAATTAAGTTAAATTATTAATCTTATGTGTCTGCTGAGACATATTTCGTAACGTTGGAAAAAATGTATTTTTTTCTAAAATTTATCAATTCAATTCTAAAATTTTTTGCCATATTAACTTTAAACATTAAGTTTGTGACATACAAAATAAGTAAACAATATAACTATAATTCACATATATATATTTATACACAATCATTCATTTACAGTAAATATTCAAGTGTCCCCTGTCCTCAGTTCTAATGACCTTTTGATGTAGGACCCCAATTTATTTACTTGTGATGGTGTTGATTGATTGAGTATAAAAATCAAGTTTTCTTCTTCAGATAAATCTTGAATAGAGAAATTAAAATCAAAATTTAAAAAAAAGTTGTTTCTTAGTTCCATATTTAATTTACAATCTAATATAAAATGTATTCGTTTTCTAATGTTTTACATTTAAGGCATAATCTCTGCTCTCTAGGAATATTAGAATGTCTGCCTTTTTCTATATTTAAATTATGGTCACTAATTCTTAGTTTTGTTATTAATTTTCGATAAGTAAAGTCTAAAATTTATAAAAAAATTGTTTTCAAATCAAGGTTAATTCCAGAAAGAGTCCGAAATTTCATAAATGCTCAAATTCCGCTGTCCAACGACGCTATTGAAATTTGAAATCGAACGAACGACAGACAAAACAAAAAAAAAATGCCAAAAAAAAACAAACCACTCCGGACATACGCGATGACCAGTATAGATTCAATACTAAGTACAACAGCATCTTCCCTCTCCCTTAAACTTCTAATTCAAATAATTATCCATGATAGGTTGCATGTGTTTTTCCTATAGTGTGTTTTGATAGCTTTAATAATGGTGCTCATAGATTTGAATCCATTCTAGAAAATGTTGATTTAGTACCTAAGATGACGCAAGTTATGTACGACAATTATAAATGATTTTTTTATAATGAAACATAAATCATCTTTATAGATGTGATGAATGTTTCCGTTTTTCCTGCAGAAATTTAATAACGATGGATCAAATAATGTCACAAACGAGGCGCACATGTGACCGCTTTTAGACAATAATTAACGCGTCTCTGAAAATGATTATTGCATCAAGTTTCTTACTAAAGATGTGAAAGGACAAAAAGTAGTGTCATTGTTAGCCTAAAAATAAACATATTACATTTATCACGGACAATAAAACATATTCCAATAGGAATGTCAGAAACATTCATCACATGTAAGAAAAAAAAATCATTGGAATCAAATCAGTAAATCATACAAATATTTATTCTGGGACTATATTAATAAAGTATTAGGATGACAAAGAGAGACTGGAAGAAAAAACATACAAAAATCTACAAAACATCAGAACACATCAAAATCTGAACACCAAGAACCCCATAAGAACCCAGGGGTGACCAAATGTTTTTTAAGCAAGATACGTAAAACGCTGTGAACACCAAACGATGCTATCTAACGTGTCTAAAATTAACTACAGATACTACAGTAAGAGCTTTTACCATAAGAATAGAAAGAAAGGGCACTTTTTATATCTCCATCAGCCTGAGTTACTTTAACTTATTTTATAAAAATCTAACGTGTTGATAAGAAAAAAATCTCCAGTTCGATTTTTAGAAATGTTTGAATCGGCATTTTCTATATATGAGACTTTATTGCAGCATACCATTCAAAAAGACATATTAAGAGTACTTATGTCTATATTTATGTTTTAAACCAAATAGAATAAATAGATGAACAAAAAAAAAACAAACAAGACGATACCGCTTACAATGCATATTCTATCTAACTTTAACTTAGCTCTTGTTTAGCTATTTAATCTAAAAGTTTTGTCAAAAAGGATCCAGAAAACATAATCATTATTTTGCTCCAGTTATAGCTGATCCTAAGAGTTCAGGTAACAAAAGGGGAAGTGGAGGGATGGGATAATATAACATCCATTTTCTTTATACGTAATGTATGCAAAATTAAAGAGATATGGTATGTTTACAAATAAGATAGCTCTCCTTTGAGAAACAAATAAACGTGAATGTAAACTCCATCCCAGATTCTTCTATTGGCATAGCGGTATGTTCGATAAGCATTGAATTAAGTTATGTAACACAAACAAAAAAAAATAGATGGTCTTCTGTTTAATTTGTTATTACTGGATTAACACATATTTTGTATTTCGTTTTAGGTACATCGTATTGAATACAGTGAAACCGATAAAATGTTTTGGTAAAATGGCAGTAGAAAATACCACATCAATAATTGACAATTTTTCTTTGACGAGTAAAAATGCCTCAATTTACAGTGAAAGAAACGAGGATCTAGCATTAGTGGAAATTACCGTGCAGTGTGTGATATTTTGTCTTGCCGTTATTGGTAACAGTACAGTTCTACTGACACTATGGATGCGCAGACGCAAGTTAGCACGTGTTCATTTACTGATGGTTCATCTAAGTTCCGCTGATCTATTTGTGGCATTTTGCAACGTACTACCACAAATATGTTGGGATTTGACCTATGTTTTCATTGGTGGAGATTTTCTGTGCCGATTTGTTAAATATATTCAAGTTGTAGCAATGTATGCATCTTCATATGTGTTGGTTATGACAGCTATAGACAGATACGTGGCGTTGATTCACCCATTCATCGCTCATAAGTGGTCTTCAAGAAAAGTCCATTATATGGTCGCCATTGCTTGGTCACTGTCATTGCTATTCAGTCTACCTCAACTATTGATCTTTGCATTTGCAAAACGCAGCGATGGTCAGTATGACTGCTGGGCGACATTTGAACCATACTGGACGTTACAACTCTACATCACAGCTTCCACATTGTTAATATATATAATCCCTATACTCATTCTAATATTTTGCTATGGATGCATATGTTATACTGTCTGGAAACGTGGTAGAGTTGGGGAACCGGTTCCGACTTCTTCAAGTCGTTCCTGGTCTGACGCACAACAACGCAGAATTGAACAATGTGGAAGTAAATCTAGTTTAGACCGATTAGATACGAACGGTACAGCAAAAAGACCCCAAATGCATCATGGAATATCCCGTGCTAAAATTAGAACAGTGCAAATGACATTGACAGTTGTGCTGTGTTATCTCGTCTGCTGGTCTCCTTTTTTTATTGCACAGATGTGGTCAGCGTGGGACGAAAATGCCCCCTTTTATGGTAATTATCTTAATTTGTTACTAACAGTTTAACTTTAATACTGACACTGGGGGATGGGCAGGTAGAATTCAATATAAGTCAGTTGATAGGCTCTTAAGAGTTCGTGTTCTATGTTGATTTGTATTTATGAGGGAAAAAAACACATGAACATTAACACTAATATAAATAATATTCTGGAAAACAAAATTCAGGCACCAGTTGTGTACAAATAGGAGAGAAAAAAATAACAGAGAACATAAGCATGCGTAGTAACAGCTGTAAATGAATACTTTTAAATTCACAAATAACCTCCTTAGCCTTCTCCTTCCTTCCACCATTAGAAATCAACATTCAAAATAAAAGGTGCTGATACAATGTAAATATACTTGTCGATATCGAAAATTACAAGATTTTCGGAATTGTGTTGTAACAAATTCTACTTCTGGGAGTAAAGCATATTGCAACAAAACGAAAATGATAGAAGTTTACATCCATACTTTGAAAATGCCCCCTTTTAAGTATGCATTTCCGTAGAGCATAAATACCTTTACATTTACACACATCTGGGAGTTGATATAAAGACTGACGGTTCAAAATTGCTACTTTCACGGACGTGGCTGCGTATTTATATAATTATACAGCCAAACGGGCTGAACCTTCAAGCGATGAACATATTTTACTACCCAATCAACCATTTGTAGCTTTTTACATGTGATAAAGAATAAAGAAAGAAAATTGACCACATTATATCAGTAGCAGAATATCGATAAAACTATGATATCGCGAAAAAAATATTTTATGCCAATTTTTAAAGAAACTTAATTTTAAAAAAGCCATTAACAGCAGTCTATCTATAGAATTTGCTTGAAATAGTGCCGCTAAAATTAATCTCATTTTCATTCGATACAAGATGTTAGCACAACATGGTGCAACAAAATAAAACCTTAAAAGAAACACCATATTATACAAAAGATGTCGCACCACACTTCCAATTGTGAAGGGATCGGTTATTTATATTCGTTCCTGTAAACAAAAGTATTGTAAGATTATTTGGTTTGATTTAAAACCACAAAAGATTCTTCAAACACCCATGAAATGGATATGCTTTTAATCATTGTTAAAATAAACCAAAATCATTGTTTATCTGAATTTCTACTACGTCATCATCCATGTTTTAACGCTAAAGATACGAAAACAGGATTATTTAATTAAACTTTAATTGTTGTATAATTCCTTAAGGAGATAGAGGCTATAAAAGTACAAAAAAACGTAATTATCGGTCTTGAAGAAAATAAATTTAGTTTGATTGTGTCTTTATGGGTAATTACAGTAATAAAACTGTCAATATTTAAAACATTTATCTCTCGTTGGATCCGAAAGTTATATCATTATTTTACCGATTTCCTAACAGACTTTCGTAGATATATACTAGAAACGGTAAAACGTAAAATGTTTATGGCATCGCTTCATGATAGCATCCAAGCGTGTGACACATCACTCAAACGTTTTGACAGATAAGGAAATTGTTTAATGAAAAAGATTATTTAATAGTTAACTGCCAGCTTCCGCTATTCGATTGGGACATATTGAAGTCTTATGTTATATTCCTTATTTTAGATTCTGATAAGGAGAAATACAATTTCATGGAGACTGAATCATTGATAGGCATTAATTTATATTTCTGTCAACTCTATTAGCATGCATAGATCAAATCAAAAGCACACAGTGAAACCATCTTGTGGACATCTATGAAACGTTTGTTAAATAGCACGTAAATTACTCAAAAAGATATGATATATATAACTATTGATAACTGTTTATACATGTATCTTATTTTTAATATTTAAATGAACAGAAGGCATTGCTATATTTTTATTTTGCATTGACTTTATTCGGTAGGAAATTGAAACACATGCAGACCCCGGCTTGTTATGTTCTGTTGACAAACCAATAAAAGGTTTCAGAAATAAAATACGAATAAACGAAGTGACCAACCAATGCAATGACGATAACTTTTCTAGTATATTAATAGTATACACATATTGACTGGGTGTGAGGGTAATATCAAGTTTGTTGTCCCTGAGATACTAACTATTGCTCTAAGCAAAGGGACAACACACTTGCTATTACCCCAATAACTAGTCATGAGGTGTTTTATTATACTGAACAACACAGTCATAAAGTGTTTTTATATACCAAATTGAATAATGTTCTAAAAGTGTACATATATCATCTGAAAGAAAAGAAAAATGCACAAGATGAACTATACGTCTTTTTCTATAGTTCTACTTGTGTTTGTAAATATTTCATTAATTGCAATCAAAACTAGAAATACTTGTGTTAAGTTGTCCGTGCATATGATACATTTAAGCTAACTACACCAAACGCAAATTCACTTTTAGAATTCGACGACCGAACCCATACTATTAATAAGGTACTATATTTGAGATTTTTAAAAAATGTGCGCAAAGATTTTCTCTCTTTTATAATTGCTGCTTGTAAGTGTCGACACAAACAGATTTAATTTATACCGTTTACAATGATAGAGTTAGACGTTTCCAAACAAAATAGTCAGTATGTTTTTTCTATATGAAAAATAATGAAAAAGTTGTGCTATTTCATTCCACAGACTATTTGCAAGTCAATAGTTTCAAAGACTATTACCCCGGTTAATAGTTTCATAATCATCTTTATCTTTGATTGCAATCAAATAAAAATATAACCCTGATATATAAATATTGCCTCGAGCAATAATTGGTATCTCAGGGACAACAAACTTGCTATTACCCTAACCCCCAGTCAATATGTGTATATTAATGTATCATGATAATTTTGAAAAGAATTTAAATGTCATGGCTGAAAGTGTTCCATCGCTTTTAATCATTTTATGCGCTCGCAGCGATTTTTGAGTCATTAATATTCAAGCTATCTCTTTCATCATTTAAAAAGTTTTCTCTTGTGCTATGTTCATATCGTCAAAAGTCTTTTTGTGTCTGAAGTGTATGCTCCTATAATGGTGTTTGAGAAAATCTAACCGATGTTAGCGCTATTTCTATTTCTTGTTTAAGGGCAGTTTGTTGATTAAAATTTTAAAATTTATATGCCAGATATAGATTATAGGTTGTATTTTTTGCAATCACGTGTGATTTTAATATCAGATATGTACTGCGATCAACAGCCACTCAAAAACGCACCCTCTTGAACTTGCAATAAAAAAGTTTCGTGTTTTATGTTGAAGTCCTCACCGTGAGATGAAGAACAGTAAAACAACGCATTTTCCGTAGTTGTGAATTTCTCCCTTGTTAGTTTGTGTCGTCTGTTGCATTTTAATTTCCATATATACATGTACATATGTAGTCAGAGTTGTCATGAAAGATGTTATTCCTTTGCTTGAATAATAATTTTAATGTTTAGATAATGCATTATAATTATTACGCATATCCGTAACTACATGTATGTTATGCATTATATCAACATCAGTATTATAATTCAAGCAATATCTATCCTTTAATATACATTATTCTAAATAAGTATAGATATATGTATATATGCGCTGAAAAAGAGTCCTTTTTATATGTTTCTAGTACAAAGTGTGTTATAATGCCACTTTGTGTTTGCGATAACTAAAAGTCTCGGAAAAAATGATAAACAATGCATTTAGCACACATTACACAATGTACCTGCTTTGAAAAAAAAATATGCATTTACCACACACTTACAAAATGTATGAATTACAGAAATACTGTTTTTTTATCTTTCAGGACCTGCGTTTACAATAATACTTCTCCTGGCAAGTCTAAACAGTTGTACAAACCCATGGATTTATTTGTTCTTCAGTGATGCAGCATTCGACAAGGTTAAAAATTGTCTGATGCCTAAGAAACGAACCTCCTTCGAAATTCATGTTCCCACGTGGCGTAGTAATCGATCACATTTCAGCTCCAAGTATACGTCATCTTTACAGTAAAGAACAATTACTATGAAACTAGACATACATGTATCATCGAATAACTGTCAGGTGTCATGCAATAATCCATGTTTATTTACGCGACGTCAAATATTTTAAATTGTGACGCAATATTTTACAGGATCTTATTTTGACATTAACTTATGGCAGTCATATTTGAATACAAGTGTATATACCTCTACTAGGATATATATGTAGGTCCATTTTAACCTCCTATGAACCGAGACAACACGAAAGCAACTGAAGGCAGCAAGTTGCCTGAACAAATTTCAGGTGATCTCCCAATATTCACTATCATACCGTCTTTTCAGCAACACCGTTACTATAGCAACATTAATATTTTAACTATACTAGTATATGTAATACAGAAGCACACTTATCAACTAGGAATTTTATTTAAGAAACCCTTAGAATTTGTCAAATGCTAGTGCTAAAGACTGATAAGTGTATGAAATATTGAAAAGTGTACGCGTATAATTTAAAATGAGAAAGTAAATGTCTTACCAAAATTAATCCCTCCCTACATATGCATGTATGATGATGACACAGTCTATCTATTGTCCTGAATCGTTTACTTTTTTCTTTTCTTTTCGGATTCAGGATTTAAATCGGAATGGCATGAGTAGGACTTGTTGAGGCCTACTTTTAAATGAATCTCCTTTGTAAGATCTATTTTGCAAGAAAGAACAATCTTGTCTTTTAATGAAGCAAATAAGTATTCTTCGACTAAGGAACGTACATACAATTAACTGTTTTCTTTCAATCATTTTAATAGTTTGCTTTTCTGAAAAAGTGACATGTTGATTTTTGTGTAACAGGGTTGTTTAGCTGTTGTTAAAATTGTGCAACCATTTTAACAATAATTTTGATTGATCTGTTCGAAATCAGTCAACAGGAATAATCGATCGTTATGTTAATCAAAATAATTGTTGTATCAATAATTTAAAAAAAAATCCACACACTCACACAAACATGAAAAAACACATTTTCCTGCAATATTTTCACCACTCTATTATGAAGTATAATTTATTTGAAAATATATTATTTGCTAAACGTTCGGTGCAAACAAGATCAAAATATTTATACAATTTGTAAATTTTACAAGATACACATGGCTGTTCACTGGGATAAACTGATTGACGCTGAAAAAGGTTGTGTTGGGGGAAAGACTGTGTGAAAATACTTTAAAGCAAGTGTTAAAGTAGACAATATCTTTACAATTAGATTTTCTAACACAATGCATGTCTTTTTGAAATGTTTGCCACTGAACGTTAGGCCGACACTCAGCTATATTGAATACAAAAAAACAGGCAGTGCATACGTCAATGGGACACCAACCAAACGACAGAAAAAATAACAAATATACAACATCTAGAGGGAGAAACTAATAGACCGTTTCCTAACAATGTGTCATTTAAGTGCTATCAGATTTATGCATTTATTCATTTTTTGTCAGCAGTGTACACGAAAAATTAAGGATGAAGTAAAGGGAGAATCAGATAAGGATTATTCGTCAATTGCACAACAACCCAACGACAGAACAAAAAATAACTAAATACAGTCTTCACCCATTGGACAGGTGACCACACAGTGCCTTGCTCTAAATTGTCTCGATTCCATGACATATACATTTAAATTCAACAGAAATAATCACAGATCTGCTATTAACACTCCATTATCTGAGTAAAGAGGACACATAACAATATAACATGTTTATGAAAATGTTACGGGATTGAAATGAAGATTTAAGATAAATATGAACCCCCTTTTCCACTTATGATAGTTCTAGGAAATATATGGGAAGGCTGCATCTATGAATTGATTCCATCGCCTTACGTTAAAAATTGGCAATCATACCACATATTTTATTTTTATACCCAGTATAAGTGAAAAATAGGCGTATTTACGTTATTCCTCACAAAAAAGTTAAATTGCAGTGAATGGTTTTGAACGTATAAAATAGGCAAATAGTATTACATTATTAGTTTGAAACAAAGGGATATGAAATATCGTTAAAAGATTGAAATAACATACATTTCTCTGAAATAAGACATGTAATATGTGGTGTAAATTTCTGCTTTTTTTCTTTCTTATCCTATTATGCTCTTATATATGATTGAGATTCTTATGTTTCCTTATTTGTATATTCAACAGACGCAGTTAATCTGATTAACCAGTAACCAGTTGTAGCATCCTACTCTGTTTTCTAAATCTGTTACTTAACAAGATCTTTTTTTCATATTAATCCTACAAGTCACGACTTCTTACAATACGTTAACTTTATTTCCGTTTCTGGTATCAATCAGCTGTCCAGATGTTCTTATAAGCTCTTGACATTTGATGTAAGACAATAAAGCCACATTTAATTAAAGAAGTGACCAAGAATTACTTTTGGTCTTTAGTTGTTTTCTTTACTGTCGTCACGAGGGGAATCAACCACTCTATAACTGCAATTAGGAAAGAGTCTGATGTCTTAGCTTTTATAGCATATCTCACAAACAAAGCAATTCTGAATACATCCGCGGTAATTTATATGAAAATTGTATTATAGGTCATATATATCTTAGATAATGTCGCTTACCTCCAAGGTAATATAATTGATAATATCATTTCCTTTAGGACTGAACAACGTCCTTACAAATTTTGGGAAAAAAGAAGTACAAGTCAATATAATCATTGAAATATACTCTTACTCAGAATGTTGACGGAAAATAAAGTTATCATTTTCTGCATTAGAAAATGTCTGTACCAAGTCCGGCATATGACAGTTGTTATACATTCGTTTGATGTGTTTGAGCTTTTGATTTTGCCATTTGGTAAGGTTTCTTTCCGTTTTGAATTTCTTTCCGTTTTGAATTTCTTTCCGTTTTGAATTTTCCTCGGAGTTTAGTATAATTAGAGATTTTACTTTTTGATAAATTTAAATTGTTTGCATTTTTTCCATTCAAATTATAATGACAGCTTATGTGCTGTTATGATTTTCTGATTTCATAGTTTCGTTGTTTTAACTCATGAAAAACTAATGAAAAAATAATGTTTATAAAATGTGCAATCTATATGATCGAAAGTTCGTTTGAAACAAAGAAACAACAGAAGGTAATATGATTTTTTCTTAATCAGACATTTTTTTCACTGGGGCTTATACTTCAATTCAAGATTGATGTCAATGTCTGCTTTAAGGGTTATGTAGTCTTTTGAAAACACAAAACACTAGGAGTGAGATATCAAGTTAATAAAGATATCATATCAGTCTGTTGGTTGTTCCATTAAGTATCTAGTTAGATGCAATCATATTTGATCACTATATCCAAAATCAAACAAAAAACGACAAACATTGTTGTCTACCTAAGGTCTTTTTCCTTTTTTGTTTTTATTTTTGATTTCTTCATACTGAGAAATATTCCAAATAAACTCACTCCATAACCTAAATAGAATTAAGAATAACATTTTAAGCAGGTCTACTGCTTCTCATCATATGCACCTTTCCCGTTTTGAAATGTTATAGATTTTTTCATTTCGATTAATCCATTCAATAATTTTTCAAACATATTTTTTTTTTATTCTAAACTATTTGCTTCATTTTTATTCAAGTAACATACATGCGTCTTCGTAACCATAAAAGAACACAATAGAGCTAGAAATGATAAACAAGTGTATATAAATTTTGTCAAGCTATTACAGATAATTGTAATCACATAGAATATCATGTGTGGGTGTCTATATGTTAGAGTTGGAACCCCTCATTAATTGTGACCAATAGAATACCAAAAGTAAGCAAGAAGAATGTATATAAACAACAGCATAGAAAATGGACAAAACTGTATTATATGGATGAAAACTTAAGAAAGGCACAACTATTGGCAAAACAATAACAAATAGTGACATATCAAAAAACAGTTACTGAAAACAAACTCCTTAGCCGTTTCATATAGAACTTGCTTTTTGAATGTTGCCTCAAATGTATTTTGAAAACATCAGAATCATTTAAAAGTATCATGCATTACATATGATAAACATACACACATTCTTTTAACAAAAATGACTTAAAACAAATTGAAATAAAGAAAAACAATATAACAACAAAACTATAAAACAACAAGCAAGTGAATGTAAGTAAAGACACCTCAAAATAAATCGCTATTCTGGTTTTAATTAGTATTAAGATCGTGGTCTTGATCTGGAATACCAGACCCCTAAAGCTTACAATAAGTCATTGTCTACGACATCAGTCGAAGATTGAAACTGTAAGAATTAACTTTGTATTTCTATTATGGAACTGGTATCAATACCACAAAATCAAGTATCACTCATACCACATCTTTTTTTTTTATTGATATCAACACTTAATGAAAGGTTTTAGATGTTACTGCTTGATTTTGTTGTAAATAACAAGAAACAAGTTCTATCTCACCATTTTTATTGTTGACCCTGACGTGGTCTCCGAGTTAAATATATTCCTTCTACAAACATCTTATTTGATGATTTAAAAAATATGTTTAACTATTGACATGCAAATTGTTATCAAAGTTACCAGGATTTTAATTTAGTACGCCAGACGCGCGTTTGTCTACATAAGACTCATCAGTGACGCTCATATCAAAATATTTTTTGACCCAAACAAGTACAAAGTTAAAGAGCATTTAGTATCCAAAGTTCCAAAATAGTTGTGCCAAATACGGCTAAAATAATCTATGCCTGGGATAAGAAAATCTTTAGTTTTTTTCTTTTGTTGATAGTATATTCCAAAATTGGCCGCACTCCTTCACCAGGCTGATTTTAACAACACTACTTTTGAAAAGTAGCTTCATGACTCGGTTAAAATGTAAAGCAGATGATGGATTTGAAAGGTAGTTTGAAAGAAACTTTTACAAAATAATAATAATACAACAAATGAGTAAAATCACCAAAAAAAACCAAGAAAACTTCAATACGGAAAGTCTCTTCACAAATGGTTAAATCAAAAGCTCAAACACAACAAACAAATGGAACACAACTGTCATTCTCCTGACTTGGCAAATGCATTTTTTGTTATGAAAAAATGATGGATCAAACCTATTTGTCTGCTCTTTGGTCTGGTTGTTGTCGCTTTGACACATTCCCCATTTCCTTTCTCAATTTTATTGTATAGGTAACGTGATCGATGGTAAGTTGATTTCACCTATTTTGAAACTTGTTTCACCTACGTTTATTTGTGATCAAGACGAAAATTTCCCTTGTGTGTTTATTTTGTAGATATATCCTTAGTTAATATTTAGCCCCCCCGATTTAATTTTGAAGCCATATTAAATCTTAGAAAAATGGGTTTGAACTTACCTCGAAAAGATCCATGATTCTGTAAAATTGCACCCAAGATTACATTCACATCCTTGTAAATCGAATAACTGATGGTTTGTTTTATTTTCGCCAAACCTTTGATTTAGGACTTTCCGTTTGAATTTTCCTAGGAGTTCAGTATTTTGGGGATTACTTTTTATGACAATTAGACATTAGTCTATGCTTGTATTACTATTATTTTTTAAAGCATTGAATGCTCGTAGCATATTTTATTTACTTTTTTAAAAGATTTTTTTTGTTGACGTTCATAGTGACGTTTTTGGGGACTTTACTTTTTCCAGTAAATACTTTAGCTGTTTATATTTGATGTGAATGTTCTGTGTATATTTAGGTAAATTTACCGATTTAAAAGGTATGCACTATGTCAAAAAATCCAAATACAAATTGTTTAGTCCCTCAGAAAACTTTTATTTCTGATAAATATTTGCAGTTCAGGTACTCAGTACAATTTGGGTATTATAACGTTAGCCCATTTTGAATAAAACCACCTTTTTCAGACATTGAAAAAAATGTGCGAGCAAAACAACTAGAGGCTCTAAAGAGCCTGTATCGCTCACCTTGGCCTATGTGCATATTAAACAAAGGACACAGATGGATTCATGTTTTGGTGATGGTGATGTGTTTGATGATCCTACTTTACTGAACATTCTTGCTACTTACAATTTAATCTATCTATAATAAACTTGGCCCTTTAAATACAGAGGAAAATATTTTGTAAAAATTTACAAAAAAATACCAAATAAGTGAAAATTGTTAAAAATTGACTATAATGGACAATAACTCCTTAAGGGGTCAATTGACTATTTTGGATATGTTGACTTATTTTTAGATTTGACTTTGCTGAACATTATAGCTGTTTACAGTTTACCTCTATCTATAATAGTATTCAAGTTAATAACCAAAAACGGCAAAATTTCTTTAAAAAATACCAATCGGGGGACAGCAACCCAACAACCATTTGTCCAATTCATCTGAAAATGTCAGGGAAGATAGATATTGACTTGATAAACAAATTCACCCATTGTCAGATTTGCTCTAAATGCTTTGGTTTCAGAGTTATAAGCCAAAATCTACATTTTACTACTATGTTCTATTTTTAGCCATAGCGGTCATCTTGGTTGGTTGGCTGGGTCATCGCACGTATTTTTTTAACAAGAGACCCTAATATTGATTGTGGCTAAGTTTGCAATTGGTTAAATTTGACCCAATAGTTTCAGAGGAGAAGATTTTTGTAAAATATTACAAAAATTTATGAAAAATTGGTAAAAAATTAATATAAAGGGCAATTACTTCGTAAGGGATCAACTGACCATTTTTTTTCAGGTTAACTTATTAGAAGATCTTACTTTCCTGATCATAATTGCTGTTTACAGTTTATCTCTATCAATAATAATATTCAAGATAATAACCCAAAACGGGAAAATTTCCCTAAAATTACCATTCAGGTGCAGCCGGTTGTCCGATTCATCTGAACATTTCAGGGCATATAGATCTTCACCTTTTTTAAATTTTATCCCATTCAGATTTGCTCTAAATGATTTGGTTTCAAAGTTATAAGTCAAAATCTCTATTTACCCCTATCTTCTATTTTTAGCCATGGCGGCCATCTTGATTTATTGGCCGGATCACCAGACACATTTGTTAACACTAGATACCCTAATGCTGATTATGGCCAAGTTTGATTAAATTTGGCCCAATAGTTTTAGAGAAGAAGATTTCTGTAAAAGTTATAGACGACGGACGACGGACGACGGACAACGGACGCCAAGTGATAGAAAAGGCTCACTTGGCCCTTTGGGCCAGGTGAACTAAAAAGACATAGAAGGTAAACAAAGCATTCAATTTAATTGTAGAAAATTGATATGCAAATTGGTTTTGGTTTTAAGATTGCAGTATAAATACATGCAAATAAATGCAATTTTAGTTAACTACAACAGATCTTATAAAGACAATACTAGTGAATTGACTTGACATAATGACGATATAGAAGGAATTTACCAAATTCTCTCATTTTCCAAGTTTCTAAGCGTTATTTTGTGAAGTAAAGTTACTAGTATTGTCTTTTTAAGATCCGTTGTAGTTAATTAAAATAACTGTTTTGTGGCAAACATTATCATTATCAATATTTTAAAGTTGACAGTCGTCCTGAGTATGCATGAGGTATCTTTAAGCGTTTAGAGACAATGCAAGTGAAAACAATCAATCAATCAATCAATCAAAACTAGGTTGTAGGAGATATTAATTTTTTTTCTGATCATGATAAACAATTAACTTCATAGCATATTGAACAGATATATCATGTTATGGAGGGTATTTGCGAAAAATACAAGTCGAGGGACTTAAATTTCCCGAGCCGCTAGGCAAGGAAAATTTTGTCCCAAGACTTGTATTTTTTTGCAAATACCCCTCCATAACATGATATATCTGTTTAATTACACCGAATAAATTTTGATTTAAACTCTCTGTACTAGGAAAAGTAAAATATCTATTTGAGGACAAGTACTATCATAAAATATACCGCGGGAACTATACATGTACTTATACGCGTCTTTATGTAACGTCATATCCGAAAAAAAAATTGGCGGGAAGATGCTCGCGAGGGTAAAAAAGGAATATCCAAAATGGCAAATACCATGGTATTTGAGGCATTTCACCGGCAGTGGTGAAAAACAGTCAAATTCGTTTGAAATGAGAAAAAATGTTAGAATATGCGAAAAATACACTGACTATCAGCCAATCAAAAGCTGGCATTCTTATATAAGGTGTACAATGTATAAAAAGAGTTCAACTCTTCAGAAAAATCCATGACAGTAAATGAACCATTTGTTATCAAACGTGAGGAAAACAACAAACCATTTGACTCATATGATGTCATAAATGAGCTAACTACGCAATTTCAAATCGTAAGTAAATACGTCAATAGGGTAAATCAGAATTGAACTTTAACAAACACCAGTAAAAGACAGGCATTAGAGTGTAAATTTAAACTCAAATCCACGAAAGATTCTTTTTATTTAGAATTTATTACACATCAAAGTATAGTTTCAACGGCGTAATCTGTTGACGACATCAAATTGAAAGATCTGGAAAAATGTTTGCTTTCTAATTTATTACCATATAAACAAAGAGCTTTAAAGGGTAAAAACACCATTACGTGTTTCAATAATACACTGAAATATCTTCTAAACTGGATTTTACAGCAATGTCCTAAACATTTTGTTGTTGCTTTTGAGCACTATTAAAAAAAAATGAATTCTAAAATATATTTTTTTTTTTCTTGGTATTGATATTTTTTTTCTTTTTATCGTAAACGTTTTTTTTTTTCCCTATGATTTTTCGATATTATGAAGAAAAAACAAATCCTTGGACCGAGTTTCGACGTCGAACAGCTTTTGTATAAAGGATGAAAAACAACATAGGAATATGTTCAACAAGACTTATATTTGACAATAAAACAATATGCGTAATAATTTGAAAATTGAGGATCGGTTGAGACCTACACTTTACGAAAAAAGACAGATTTCAATCAATTTTTCCTCGTATTTTTTTTTTTTCCATTTTAACTTTCTAAATAATATTTTTTAACTGTTGTGTTTGTCTTTTCGTTCAGTTTATTTTGGTCATTGTGATTTCTGCTTTTATTGGACTTTTGGTTTTTCAGTGACTTCTTGATGTCCTCTTTCACAACGGTGTTATACATATAACAATAAGAAGATGTTGTCTGTGACAATGAGTACGGGAGCTGCTATTTGATTTTGATATGGAAAGCGGTTGGATGAGCTAGGATGAAGTTTGAAAAATAGGCAGGACAGAAGTTTTGAGTCGAAAAAGGCATGATGAGACACTTTGGCAAAAAAAAAAAAAGGAAGACTATTTATGCAAATAAAAAACAGGATAAAATTGCATGATTTTTTTATTAGTTGTTAATGACTTTGAACTAGCTGTCAATTAACTGTGAGTTCTCTCAGATCTGTTCTTAGAATATATTTTTTGTCGGGATGTACAAGTAATCGGCCATGTTCACTTTTTTTTGTTCATTTAATAAGTTATGCCTTTTTCAACTATTTGTTATAGTTTGTTCTTATGTTGTACTGTTATACCTCTGTCCCAGGTTGGGGGATGGTTGGGAATCCCGTTAACATGATTAACACCACCACATTATGTATGAATGTGCATGTCCCAATGAGTCTGTAATTCAGTGGTAGTCGTTTGTTTATGTGTTACACATTTTTTTTCGATCTTTTTTTATATAAATAAGGCAGTTTTTCTTGTTTGAATTGTTTTACATGGTCATTTCGGGGCCTTTTAAAGCGCTGAATATGCGGTATGGGCGTTGCTCATTGTTGAAGTCCGCACGGTGACCTATAGTTGTTAATTTATGTGTCATTTTGGTCTAATGCGGAGAGTTGTCTCATTGTCAATCATACCTCATCTTCTTTTTTATAAACACAAAAAGGAAGACAAGACCGTAAAGAGTAAAAACTAAAAAAGGCAGGACAGAAATTGTCACTGAAAAAAGACAGGACAACATTTTTTATACAGGTCCCCCACAAATCAAATGTTAGCTCCCTTAAGGTAAAGTATGAGTATACTCCACGATTTATTTATCACAAACATTGACGCATAAAATGATTTCAATGCTGGTGAAGGTGTACTCCCCGACGGTTTTGGTATTGACATTCATTATGTTTGTCATTAATATACAATTAATTGTCCTACCTCAAGAAGAAATTGCATAAGCTGTATTTGTCAAAGGCTTTCTGAATTTAGGGACCCAAATCTCTTCAATTTCTGATAATTTTGTCTTTTTAACTCCTTAGATTTAATCTTGAGTCGCAGAAACATATGCCAGGAGTATCGAATTTTATTCCCGGTAGCTGTCATATGTTTACTCAATTAACGATTGCAACAATTATTTCCGAACATTTTTTTATTCAACACTAGACATGTTAAGCCATATATCGTCACGAATCTATTTACCTTTTAGTTTATATATATAAAAAGTAAAACAAAAAAAATAAGTGAACTCCGACGACAAACTCAAAACTAAAATTCTCTAATCAAATGGCAAAATCAAAAGCTCAAACACATCAAATGTTCAGACAACAACTGTCTAAATTCTGATCTTTTACAGACTTTTTTTAAAAGAAGAAAATAGTGGTTTCAATCTGGTTTTATAGCTAACTAAACCTCTCATTTGTATGACAGTCGTATAAAATTCCATTATATTAAAAACGACGAGTGAACAAAACAAATACTAGTAAACATGTTAGTTAAAAATGTCGAAAAAAGGTACATAACATTAGGCAACATTGTGTTATAATTATAATCACCTTAAAAAAAATATGTAAATGATAATTGGCAAAATAAACATTAGAATTATTTCACACAATTCCTTTTTTTCATTACTTTGTTTTAATTGTCTTTAAATACAAATTCGCACAAACAAAAACCGTTGAATTTATAATACGTATCAACCAATGAAAGATAGGAATCGATGCATCAATACATCTAGTATAAGAAGAAACATAACTCTAAAATGACAATGAAATATTTTCGACGAAGTAATAAATATAAGATATTTACATTGTCGGAAAATATACTTTTTTTGTAGAAACAGAAATAAAAGCGATAATCGATAAGTTTAATTTATTAGTTTTAGTAGCAATCTCTACATACTTTTGTTTTTCACTGCACTTAACGTTTGAAGCCTTTATATGATTTTGTTTCTCTGAACAATAGCACCTAGTTTCAGGTTTCTTAAATTCACAACCATTGACTGTTTTTTAACACAATTCAAATACAGAGAACTCAAACAAAATTGTAAACAGTGTTTTTTTTTACATTGCCGTTGACATTTTAAAAAAATGTTTTATATGTATATTTTACATAATTCCGACTTAAATTCTAATTATTTCTCAAGGTACTACATCTAATACCGGGGACCACTCAATGTTTCCTTTATTGGCAATTGTTTACCTACTTATCATGTGTTAGGTTGTTTGCGTTTTATATTTATGTTGTAAAATTCAGATTATAAATATCAAATAACTTAGCACAGATGAAAATCCACATGGCATTTTATTTAAAGAAAACAGTTCCATTAGATCTACTGCAAAACAAAATTATTTGTACAATATAAAGATATATCACAACACTAACATTCATCAAATGTAGTGCAAATTTTCAAGTTCTTTCGTTTCGCCTCCATCAGAAAATGACTATACGAATTCAGAAATATGACAGTTGGTATCAATTCATTTCACGTGCATGAGCTTTATAGAGTTTGAAATTTGAGTATGGACTTTCCGTTTTGAATTTTTCTCCTGGTTTGTTATTTTTTTTTTACTTTTTAGTCGATCGGCCAATTTTATTTGTTATCGTAAAATTAATATCTTTATGTATGTACAACAACAACATTCTCTTAGAATCAAAATCATAAAAAAACTACGTTTGACATCTTTCAGTGATACATATCTGTTTTGTTTGGTTAACATTGCTACATAAAATAATAATGCTTATTTTCCTGTAGGTTTGTGCCTTTGTTGGTATGAAAAAGAAATCTACAAGAGTGGTCTTCTTGATAAGAATGGTGCACACGTTGCACCATCCCTTAATTTCCCATTCGTTCTATCTTGCTAACTTAATAATCAGATCTAAACTTGAAGGCCGTACGGTGACCTATAGTTGTTAATGTCTGTGTCATTTTGGTCCTTTGTGGATAGTTGTCTCATTGGCAAACATACCATATCTTCTTTTTTTATATTACCAACTGTTTAGCGTTGCACAATGAAAAGTACATTGTAACAATTTTTAAGTACGGAATTCATATTAAATTTCCTTATTTTCATATACATGTGCGTTAATCTTCAAAATGGCTAATAAATGCTCTTATAAGAGACATAAGCCTACCTTTATAAAAAGACAATTTAAACCAATTTGTTTCAATGTATATAACTTGAAGAACAATCAGACCATCGTGAATTTCTCAAACATTTTGATGTATTATAGCATGTAATATAATAATGTTGGCCCTGAAAGTATTCCAATAAGATCATTTTTTTTATTTGCACCATCGGCATAAATTAATTGAGTGCAATGTAGGTTGAAGGAAAATAATGACAAAGGAGAAGATTTAAAGAGAGACAACACTTATAACAGGTTTTGTAAATAAAGGCAACAGTAGTATACCGCTGTTCAAAACTCATAAATCCATGGACAAAAAACAAAATCGGGTAACAAACCAAAACCGGGCGAAACGCGTTAAATATAAGAGGAGAACAACGACACAACACCGAAACGCAACACACACAGAAACGGATCAAGCATCAGACAAAACACCACGAGAATAACAAATATAACAATTGTAAACAATTGTAAGAAAATGCACAATATAAACTATATCTTATTCAAATATGAATATCTAAATCAAAATCAATATCAATATTTTGCCGAGATCAAATTATATTTTGATTGTCAACATTTTCTATCTTTAAAATCAGTAAGGGTTTGGTTTAAATATATGAATTAAAACTTTATATAGTTTAAAACGACACATTGGATGTATATATCTCATTTGCAAACCATGTCTTTCCAAAACAATAGTACTTGTCAATTATAATTGTGCTGCATTATATAAATGATCAATATCAGACACAGTTTAATATCACAGTACATCTTGATATTTATTAAAAGGTATATTATAAAACTAAATATGTCTACATAAGGAATGTATGTAAAGCTCTTTGATTTTGTAAATAAAGGTAAGTTATTGAGAGTATCTTCATGTGAATTTGACATTTGACGTGGTGCGTTTTGAGGTATAATATTGAATACTGCACCAACGGTTGGAAAACCTTTTTGGCCAGCATGTTTAAATTCTATATAAGTATCCTGAAACATGTCCGATGAATATATGGTATACATTAACACGACAGTATTTATCCGATTTTTGATTCACATATATCGGTGGGGAACAATACATCAGAAGAACAACGGAAAACTGATGACCTCCAAAAGCAGCGATATTTGGCGTGTGTATAGGTCATCGTCCCTGTTTTTCATGAATCACGAAATACGAATCCACGATCAGCCAAACTTTACAATCGAGAAAACGTACAGCGGACATATCAGATGACTTTACTAGTTTTAAATAAACAAAATAAACTCATCATATATACCAGGAATCAATTTAGTATATACGCCAGACGCGCGTTTCGTCTGCAAAAGACTCATCAGTGACGCTCGACCCTAAATAACCCAAAGACACAGAAAAACATGTCGGAGATCGGTAGTTGTTTAATTTTTCTTAATTTTAGTTTTGTTTTTATAATTTTAAGAATTGCAACAAATACAATACATCAAACATACAAACATACATACAGTTGTATTAGCAATACTTTTTATTGCATTATTGTATACGAAATGATACATAGCTCTGTTCGCTGATGGGTTAAGTCATGATTACTGATTGAAAATAATCGTAAAATACTCGATATAAATAGTTTGTCTTTGAAGATATACAGAGCTCAAACTATACTGATATATTTCGTTGACTTCAAACAATAGAGCTAATAATCTATTATAGTACTCTTATATTTAATTAAATAATAGCTATGATAATCAGTTAAGTTCATTATTACATGACAACGCATAACTTAATATTGAATAATCAGATTAAATGACAACAAACATGTACATATTTGAACTGTTTAAGAGGTAATTATAGGTTCACAATAAATGAACATTGGATATTGTTTGATAATTTATCAGGTTATGTAAGTATAATGAACTTATACACTATCTTTTGTCAAGTTTATCATCATAATACTTCGGCCTCATCCTAAGGATTTTATTAACCTTGTTTTGGATATCATTCCGAATGTTATATTGAAATAGGACGATAGGCACTCATATCAGCTGTAACTTTCCTCAGTCCTTTATAATTTGTCCTTTATAATTTGAGTCAATTCATAGACTTTAAAACTGGATTGGACAGCCTTTCCACTTGACGTGAATTTATCGTCTTGATTTTTCATTCACGTCTAAACATGTATACCTCATGAGCTACAACCCTAACATTGTCCGAAGGGTTATTGCAGGGACAACTATTTCATAACCGTTTTTTTCCCAGCCAGAATTTGTTGAAAAAATTAGCGTTCATCGTTAATAATTTATCAATCATTCAGTTGATGTTAATACATTATTTCAAAATATGACGGGGTCAAATCGCATTTTTTGTTTGAATTGAATTTAATTTAGTTTAAACAAATATGTCAATTTTACGAATATTGTGGCTTAAATAACATGACCTAAGATGAATATATATAAATCTACTATTTTAATTTACTTATTTCTTTTCTTCTTTTCACAGGTTACATGGATAGAATAGATACCGAAGATTACTCAAGGCTGCTACAATTGAGTTTAGATACAGCTCCAGCAGTACTCGCTGCTTTTGTCGATGCGAACATTTTACCAAGATATAAAAACTCATTTGTTTTCTTCCTAGAGCATTATAGACACTATCTTTTTCACAAATGGAGCAGTCAAATAGACTGTTGTCATTGTGTAGAGGAAAGGTTCTGTGTTACGAAGGCAATTGATAGTGAAGTTTTTTTAAAACTGTTTGAGAGTGATAAAACAATGCGAAACATGAGTCATGTTAAAGAAACAAGTCAAAGAATTATCCAGGAATGTATTTGCCAATTCAGACCGAAACACTCACAAGTAGAAACTTTAGACATAACGACAATTACTTTTATTTTAAGAGAATGTCGGGAACTAAGGCCATATCAACTTAACTTTCTAACCAAATTGCAAGAACAAAGAATTAAGATATGCAATTTACCTCGAACATTTGTCTTAACTTATTCGGAGTATGAGAATATTTGGAAGACACTGGAACATGTCATTAAAGAATTCGCAGGACAAGTTGGTCCAAAAAAGCATTATCTCCTCTCAGTGGAACGTGAAATTAAAAACTTGAAATCCAGAAGTTTTGCAAGAGATCAATCCGAAACACTACATTGTAGGCTATCAGAGTTTGAAACTGTAAGTGAAACACATATAATTTATTTTCGTCGCAAAAAAGATAACCAGATTTTAAAAGTACATCCTTGTTTACGGCGCATCTGCTATGATTTTGTGTGTATTGCTGTGCATGTACTGATATAGTGTAATGGATGAATAACCTTTGATCTTTGTTTTCGAACAAGTAAGGCTTAATATATGTGTTATATAAAAAAGAAGATGTGGTATGATTGCCAATGAGACAACTATCCACAAAAGACCAAAATGACACAGACATTAATAACTATAGGTCACCGTACGGCCTTCAACAATTATGCATGTATATATCTATAGAAAGAGAATCTTTCATAGATTTTATTTCTTATTGTTATAAGGATGAAATATTATCTCTTTTTGGTGTAACCATGGCAACAATCTGCATTTAGTTGATACTAAATATGGCAAAAAAAAAAGGGAGTGAACATGTCACAAAATTCTCGAAAATTTGGTCCAAAGGAAAATTCAATCAATTACGGTGAAACCTTTACTGAAACAATGGACATATATATATCAAGAGGTCAACTAAAATATCATATGCATTTCTGCTCGTTTTTCCATAAAATTAAATTGAAAAGATCGAGAGTCAAATCTTTGTTAATAAACACTGCAATAATTTAATGACCTATGTGCGGTACGGATAGGAAAATACGACTGTCAAACAGAAACATGGCCTATTAAACATGATAAAAACAATCTAAACGAAACATATATTATTCTTCAATTATCTAAAAATCAGTTTTATTGTACAAACACTTTTATGTTCAAAAAATTCTCCGTGGCCATAATGCGAAACTAAACTTCCAACTGTGTATTGCTACCTTAATAAAATTGATGTTCTTTGCATAAAAGTATCATACAAATGTTGCAATCGGTATGATGCAGGTAACTTATTTAGTTATTATAACGTTTTCACAGTTTGCATCACCAAATAGTTTACAAATTGTTTAATAGAATACGAACGCAATTGGCTGTATATGCTTCTACTTTTGTCTATTTTTGCGAACTGAATAATGATCATAGATGTCGTTTGGTTTTCGTTTTCGTTGGGTTGCTTCCTCATGAACCTACACTTACATGCATGTCATTTTTTAATATAAATATGAATAAAAAAGACACCATTATGTAGATCGATTGGATTAAATTTTTATCAAGATAAACATTAATATGCATGTTGCACTCACACCACATCTTCCTATATCTATGTTACCTACATTGTATTTTTGTAAATCTATATAGACAGTATGTGACTATTGTATAAATGCTTGAAACTGTATTTGTCATAGGAACCCTACAAAACTTGTACATGTATAAGTGTAAATTAAGTCCAGTTTGTTGTTTATTGATACATGTATGTAAGACAACTACAATCAATCAGACGTCGTTTTGGCAATACATGGCGTCATAGTATACGTCGATTAGAGTATCAAAATATTGGACGTTGATTTGTGAAACGGACGTCGATTTGAGGAACGGACGTCGATTAGAGACCGGACGTCGTTTCGAGAGTAACAATTTATAAGGACAATTGTTGGTTTAAAAATGAAATAAGCGTTTCGTCTCAGATGGTATCATCAGTCCAGTAGTCAGCACTTCGGTGTTGACATGAATATCAATTGTATGGTCATTTTTATAAATATCCTGTTTACTAAACGTAATTTTTTTTCGAAATATTAAGGATTTTCTTATCCCAGGAATAGATTATCTTAGACGTATTTTTCTACATTTGAAAATGCCTGTACCAAGTCAGGAATATGACAGTTCTTCTCCATTCGTTTTTGGTGTGTTTTGTCATTTGATTTTGCCATGTGATTATGGACTTTCTGGTTAGATTTTCTCTGAGTTCATACTTTTGTGATTTTACTTTTTGGCACATTTGTAGGGAATTTTGGTTCCTCAATGCCCTTCGACTGTACCTGTTTGGATTAATTTTTGTTTATCTGAGCGTCACTGATGAGTCTTATGTAGACGAAACGCGCGTCTGGCGTACTAAATTATAATCCTGGTACATTTGATAACTTTTTATATCACTTGTTCGATGCAAATGCTGGTGGACGTTTCGCCCCCAAGGGAATCACCAGCCCCAGTAGTCAGCACTTCAGTGTTGACATGAATATCAATTATATGGTCATTTTAATAGATTTCCTGGTTTTTTTTCGAAAATCTATGGATTTTCTTTTCCAAGAAATAGTTTACCTTAGCCGTTTTTGGAATACTTTTCGGAATTTTGGTTCCTCAATGCTATGTACATGTTTGGCTTTATAACTATTTTGATCTGAGCGTCACTGATGAGTCTAATTTAGAAACAAAGCACGTCTGGCGTATTAAATTATAAGCCTGGTACCTTTGATAACTAACTACAAATAACAGATATACCGAACTCCGAGGAAAATTGTAAACGTAAAGTCACAAGGTAAATGGCAAATTCAGAAGCTAAATCCAATCAAAGGAAATACAGTTCTCCTATTTATATTAATTTATAAAATACATTTATATGAGGACACAGCTAAATATGATAAGGAGGACTATTTTAATAAATTTTAAACAAAACCAAACAATAGGTGTGATAAAAATAAATTGAATTTTACCTAAAATGAAAACACAACCAATCAGACAAATGGTTAATATTTTGCACTTATTTATACAAGCTAGGTTAACGGAACCTAAATCGAATAAAAGGCACCAAGATAAAAAAAAAATTGTCTTTATTGTTACATAATACCTCCACTTAATGACAGAATTTTTATGCCCCATTTATGGGCATTATGTTTTCTAGTCTGTGCGACCATTTGTCCGTCTGTCCGTCCCTCCCTCCGGTCCGTCTGTTCATCTGTTATTCCGTTCGTCCCCGTTCAGGTTAAAAAAAATTGTCGATGTAGTTTTTAATGAAGTCCAATCAAACTGAAACTTGGTAAACATGTTCCTCTATTATATGATTTTTCTACTTTTAATGCCAAATTAGAGATTTTATCCCATTTCTACTGAACATAAAAAATGATAGTGCGGCTGGTGTACTTCTGGACACATTCTGAGTTTTTTTCTGGCCGTGACTTGTCAGTTTATTTTCAAATTGTGAGTTTGGATGTGTTGTTGGTATCTTTTGCCTTCCTTTATCCTTAATATAGATGTACATGTATGTACGAAAGAAGTTAAGATCAAAAGGAAAGCTCAAATTACATAACCTTGATTTAGCCTTTTTCATTTCTTACTTACGAGGGCTATCACGGTGTCTTGTATGTCAAATTTAGATATTTAATATTTAATAATCATTTCAATTCAAATATATTAGGAATATAAGAATATTAACTGTGAGCACAATGTAGTCGTACATCCAAGAATTTTATGGAAAACATTGATGGTTACATTAATATGTTTGATTCGCGTGAAATTTAAACTCCAATTCAGTCGTACTTCATTTGGATTATTTTAGACTATCAATTCAAAAATAAGCAAGCTCATGGGAGAAGTTCAAGAAAAAGAAAACAGTCAGGAACAGAGATTAAAGTCGATGTTTACAGGTATGTATTTTTTCATTTAAAATGGATTGATAGATATACGTTAAACAACAATTTAAAACATGCAAGATACTGGTGTAATCAATAAATATCTATATCTTATTTTTATGTTAAAAATGATCTTGATTATAACGCCATCTGCCTAATATGAAGATATATACAAATTAAAAAAAAAACATTCTTTCAATAATTACCCCCCTGATATTGTAAGGTCGAAATAGGGATTTGATTTATTTGCATATTTATTTGTTTATTCGTTTATTTGAAAGAAAATCTGTATTTATTTAAAGTAGATTTTCAAGTGTATGTATCACTTATGAATTATTTAGTTTAAAGCAACATTTTGCACATGAATGTTTGGATTGCCGTACGATGACTTAACGTTGTTAATGTCTGTGTCAGTCTATGGAAGAAGCGTATCGATAAAAACTTTTCTTATATCAATGAGCGATATTGTCTAATATCAATTGTAAACATGCAGACATTTCATGCGGAAAATGTTGTTTTTGGCAACGAAAAATTAAGTAAATACTAACTTTTAAACTTATTGTTCAAATATAAACAACAATTGAGTCTAAATATACATTCAGAAGTTAGCTAAACGCTAACGTTTATGTCCGTGTAAAATTTGGAGTGCTGTGTTTTTCTTATATACATAAATAAGCAATGCGATACTTTTAAAATATCAATGCGATACTTTTAAAATATCATAGCGGTGTTTTTGTTATATCAATATTAGCACTTATTAGTATCAATATTTGACTGCTGTACCCATATTTTTACAATTTTACCTATTATGTCTGTTTTGTTTACGCAACGTTGTAAATATGACAGAATTTGATGAGACTGTCATACACGTGAGAGGTTAAGCGCTATAAAACCAGGTTCAATCCACCATTTTCAAAATGTAAAAATGCCAGTACCGATGTGGTTTAATAAACAATATCGTAATCAAATAGCTATCAAATTATTGTTCACATACTATATAACATTAATTTTTAGCACTTTTATAATGAACGCACCGAAATAATATATATCTCAATACATGCATGTAAGACTTTCTTTATTGATAAAAATGAAACTAACTTGTGATAAAGATGAATCATACTGTTCTCGTTCAGATTGATTCGACAAAATCTGACCTGTACTTTTGAATCTCCTTTTTTTATACAAATTAGACCGTTGGTTTTCCTGTTTGAATGGTTTAACACTAGTATTTTTTCCTATATAGTGTGGTGCTTGCTGTGAGCCAAGGCTCCGTGTTTAAGGCTCTACTTTGATCTATAATGGTTTACTTGAAACAAATCATTATACTTTGTGGAAAGTTATCTCATTCGAACTCATGCACCATCTTCTTATATCTATAAATCTTTAAAATATCCCTTTATAAATAACTGCTCTCTAGACCTCCAAAAACGTCATTTGGGTGCTGAATCTTTTGTACAGTGCAATATAAACTAGTACACTTCTTAAGCTTTAACGGTAACGACAGTTATGATGGTACAAGAACGATTACGTCAATAAAAATACCAAATAAACAGCACTGAAAGATCAAAATTTATAATTCTAGTATGACGTCGATTTGTGAACAACACTGTGACAAAATTCTCGATAGATCTAAACTTAGCGCAGACTCAGAGGTATACATAATAATTGCTATTATGTACAATATACTTTCCGCGTAAATATACATGCATTGGAACCTATTTGCAGACCCTTTGTCGATTTTATTTTTTTAAAAAGTGCAATTAAAAAAAAAATAACTATTATTCTTATTTGGATGCATAATAAAAAGAAGTAATGCATAATAAAAAGAAGTAATGCATAATAAAAAGAAGTAATGCATAATAAAAAGAAGTAATGCAGACTCGGACTTCTCTTGAACTGAATTTTAATGTGCGTATTGTTATGCGTTTACTTTTCTACATTGGTTAGAGGTATAGGGGGAGGGTTGAGATCTCAGAAACATGTTTAACCCCGCCGCGTTTTTGCGCCTGTCCCAAGTCATGAGCCTCTGGCCTTTGTTAGTCTTGTATTATTTTAATTTTAGTTTCTTGTGTACAATTTGGAAATTAGTATGGCGTTCATTATCACTGAACTAGTATGTATTTGTTTAGGGGCCAGCTGAAGGACGCCTCCGGGTGGTGACCTTCTGCTGTTGTTTTTTTTAAATGGTCGGGTTGTTGTCTCTTTGACACATTCCCCATTTCCATTCTCAATTTTACTTGTAAGAGCTCGGAGAAATCAATAGGATAAAATTCGAATATCACGGTCCCATCCATGTGTAAATTTCGAACAATCTATGGCTTTCCTTAATTATTTTCAAAATATAGAAAATACGTATACACATTTGGATTCGAGCGTCACTGATGAGTCTTTTGTAGACGAAACGCGCGTTTGGCGTTTACATCTTATCTATTTGTTTTCTAAACATTTTTTTTTAGCATTCATTGTAGAAATGAATTTATAACAAGCGATACGGATTGTTATTTTGCACTAAGAAATGTAAGCGTATTTATACGATCGGTTACTAGTCAAAAACTAAGGTCAAATCTCTGGTAACAATACAGCGGAATGTCCTCGCGGTTGTCGCGATGTAAAAACATTAACGGTACCAAGTTTCCTGCACCAGATGCGCATTTCGACAATACACGTCTCTTCAGCGATGCTCGTAGCCAAAATATTTGAAATCCAAAGCTTATATAAAAGATGAAGAGCTATAATCCAAAAGGTTCAAAAAGTATAGCCAAATCTGTGAAAGGAATCAGAGCTTTGCATGAGGGAGATACATTCCATAATTTATAATAATTTCTAAAAATTTGCTATAGAAAATTTAAATAACACAAAAAAATCCGTATTTACATGCCAGTACCAGTACCAGGGTACTGGCTACTAGGCTGGTGATACCCCGGGAACTAACAGTCCACCAGCAGAAACATTGACCCAGTGGTAGTAATAACATTAACGGTCCTAATTTTCATGCACCAGATGCGCATTTCGACAATGTAGTGTCTTCAGTGATGCTCGTAGCCAAAATATTTGAAATCCACAGCTTATATAAAAGAGGGAGAGCTATAATCCAAGGTCCAAAATATATAGCTAAATTTGTAAATAAGCGTCCATGTTGATAATAAATACAGTTTGTGTTTCACAAGATTTTTGATTTTCGTTCGATCTGAAGTTGTTCAATTTATAGTCTGAGGCTACTCAGTTGGTATCTTCAAAGATCGGGACAACAGCATTTGTACATTTTAATTTGTTTGGAATATTTATTTTACCATTTGAATATTCATTGCTGTATTGAAATTGGATTGTTTGAATGAATGTTTTTTTTTTTCTTTAAAGTAATGATTTTTTTTTTCGATATTACCCATGTGGATAGCCTATAGGAGTGTGACCTCAAGGGCGGATTCAGCCGTTTCTAAGAGGGGGGTTTCAAACCCAGGATAAAGGGTATCAACCATATATCCCCATTCAAATGCATTGATCGGCCAAAAAAGGGGGTTTCAACCCCGCCCCCCTCCGGATCCGCCACTGGACCTTTATTAGCATCGAATAGGTCGGTAGACTATTTACAACCGCATTCAAATTCCGCCATTGCATCATCACTTCAAATAGAATTTGTCGGTTAAAGCATGTGATTGCAAAACAATAGACTGAACAGGTTGTTAACACTTTCAAATATCAATAGGGTCAAGCAACATTTAAAAAATGATAAGATCGTTTAAGCGTTAATTTTGTTACAGAAACGAAATTTTAGTGGTATTGATCATCAAACATTAAGCCGGTCATGAAATAAGTTTGTGAATTATGTTTGCGGTTCTTTTGACATGCATTGTGACGTGTCATCGTATTAATTCTATATTAGAAAACTATATCAATTATATTAGAAAAGTATCGCATTCATAATTTTTTGATATTAAAAAAATATCGCTATGATATAAGACAAACATCGCATTGATATTTTAAAATATAGCAGTATTTTTGACTTATAGGCGATTTTGGCTTATCCAACAATTTAATTCATCTCGATTGCATTCCACATAATTTGCTAAATGACATTAATTGAATTTGTACATCTACAAATGATAAATCGTGCATTTATGTCTCATTTATTCAACAATTCAATTTTCTCGTTTAAATACAGCTTGCTTGGTATAACTTTAAAATAATTCATGGAAATTATACAGCAGACGTATGTCTTGTTAAATGTCAGCTTGTTTTAAGAAAAGAATCATTACTTTATACCGAGAAATCGTCGTTCCTTCATAGAAATGTAAACATTCGGCTGAGATTTCCCACAATGCAACTCGTTGATATAAGACAATATCGCTCATTGATATAAGAAAAGTTTTTATCGTATCGCACCTTCCATAGACTGTGTGTCATTTGGTTTCTTCTTCTTTTTTTTTTTATATATACACAGTTTTGTCTGCTAAAAATAATATTGTATGATTTATATTCATGAACTTTTTATCATTTTCAGCGTATATAACACATCGAGTTCATGTTCTGTCTAAATGATTAAAAAAAATGATTACCATTATTTTGATGATAATGGATTCATTGACACTAAAAATGTCTTCCTTGTTGAAATATTATATTTTTCTCTTTTTCTTTTACAAACGCTACATAATAAACTTTGGAGAATAGAATTTACAGCAGTTCTTTTGGAAAATTATGGAAAAATTATTTCACAGACAAATATCAACATAAACGTACAAGGTAATTAAGATAACTACTTCATAGAGACTGTTATCCTCTGAGATATGTATGCTCTATAATGTTCCATAGTTTCATTCAGTACACATCCAAAAGATTTATAGTAAGGATTTCATGAACAGCCGTCGAAGGATTATTATATGCAATGCGATACAATGTCTCTTTAACCAAACTAGCTAACGACATTTTTACCACATGGTAGATTGTGGTTTGTCATTATGTCGTCTTATTTTTATTAGATTCATGTATTTAGTTTACATGTTTAATGTTATATTTGTAATTCTCATCAGATTTTGTCAAATGTGCTGACGTTTTCTTATTATATATTTAGGTGTGACGGATAGAAAAATTAATCACCTCCTCTTTATTAATTATATTAAATTTTGTACGATTATTTACGTTTGAAGTTGGATTCATAACAAACTGGACATATATATATATATATATAAAAGTCTATAAAAAGGACCAACCAGCAAATTTACTATGTACCGGATCGTCTGGAATAGGCGATACTATGCAGATAATTTTCGTTTAATAACACCTTATATCAGTACCGTTGTGCAAATCTTTAGACTGATATATATATATATATATATATTACAGTTAATTGCTGTTAATAAATATTGCAATATGCATTTTGTTTAAATGAATTATCAGTATTTAGTTCTAAATCAATCCTAATTCTATCTCATTTTTGAATGATAGTTTTTCATATGTGACGTCATGCTGTTTCTAAATTTCATAAATTCAAATGTGGCATAACGTTTCTGCCTTTTCGCCATCGTATGTGACGTCACATTTTTTAAATTACGTTGACGCCTGGACTGATTCGGATGTGTGTCTATTTTGTGATAAACTCGGGTTCAGTTTTCTGTAAACTTTGTACCTTTTTCACGTTCAGTCTTTTATATCTAGGCGTTATGTATTCAGGTTTAGTTTTCTGTAATTAGTTAATACTTCAGTTTCTTTGTGTATATCTCTTTCATATTCATTTGATAAAATTTACTGTTTGCAATAGCATGAATTGTTCTATATAATAAGAATGTTCTTATCCCGGGCATAAAAACAATGCCGTATTTGGCGAAACCTTTTCAACTTTTGATCTTCAGTGTTGTACAACTTTGTACTTTTTTCACTTTCGATCTTTTATATCTGGGCGTCACTGGTGAGTCTTGTGTGGACAAGGCGCGTTTTTGGCGTATTGCATTTTAAACCTTATGCTTTTTGTTATCTATTAATCATGTTTTTCTTTGTCTAATATGTTCTCCTATTTATTTGTATTGTATTCCTTTAATATTATGTTGACACTTCAATGTTATATTTAACTTTGCCATTAAAGTGCGAGGTTTGGCATGCCATGAAACCAGGTTCAACCCACCACTTTTATTCCCTTTAAAAGTGTCCTGTACCAAGTCAGGAAGATGGTTATAGTTACATTATTGTTCGTTTCTCTGTGTGTTGCATTTTAACGTTGAGTCGTTTGTGTTTTCTCTTATTTTTGAGATATTGAGATAAGACGTGGCACGGTACTTGTCTATCCCAAATTCATGTATTTGATTTTCAAGTTATATTTGTTATTCTCGTGGTGTTTTGTCTGATGCTTGGTCCGTTTCTGTGTGTGTTGCGTTTCGGTGTTGTGTCGTTGTTCTCCTCTTATATTTAATGCGTTACGTTCGGTTTTGGTTTGTTACCCCGATTTTGTTTTTTGTCCATGGATTTATGAGTTTTGAACAGCGGTATACTACTGTTGCCTTTATTTATACAAACATTTTTGCGATGAGTCTATTAATCATTGGCATATAGAAATCTCAACATAGTAACGACTAGGTGGTCATACACCTAATAAAAAAGTACAACAATATCGTGTTACTTCGAACATTATATTAAAAGGAACATTGACAGGTCATTATATATACTTTTGTATTGATTAAAAAAACGATTTAACGGAATAAGCAACAGCCAATCAAATAGATATTTGCTCTATTAATAGCATATTATCAATAAGGATATAATAATTTTATCTTTCAATTGTACCGTATTATGTTCAGACAAGGTTTTGTCAAACTTTAGAAACGTATTGACTTCGTCCGTAGTCGATATATTTTCAAACAAATGTAGCTGACAAGTCTGATGTATCAAAAAGCATATCTGATATACCAAAAACATTACATTTCATAGAAAGGGTATTGCATCTTTACATATTTTATTTATTTGTCTAAATACAAATTTATTTCTATTACTTATGTCTTCTAGAATCAGAAAATGTGCAAATAAAATGCACTGCAGATCTGCCGAAGGACTGGTCTGAAAAGGATATCTCAGAAAGATTAACAAATATATCTGAAAGTCAACGAAAAGAGAATGACCCCTTCCGTATTGTAGACTCTGAGGAAAAGTGCATCACCATTCATCTTGAAATGAAAAAAGTGATTTTTACAAAAAGTTCTGAATTGCACAATGCCATTCGTTCTTTACTTCGAATGGTATGTGAAGCAGGACAAATAGATATCAATCGTCCTGCATTTGTTTTCTTACAGATTGAATCGTACAAAAAGGACATGTCAGGTATGTTTTACGTACTAGAAAAATATAAAATCGTACAAATGGAAATGTTTGATAACTTAAATCATCACCTGTTCCAGGACTTAAAAAAGAGACAACTCCTTGTGCATATTTTATATCCCTAGTTCTATTATACTTATCATAATATGTTTTTGGGAAACACATAGAAAATCGCAACACTGAAAGGTCAACAATTTGTTCTATCGGTGCTGCGATTTTCTATGTGTTTCTTCAGGGCTACATGTATATATATACTGGTAAGTTCTCAACACCTTACAATGAATATTTTCTTATATTAAAAAATAACTGATCCATAAATTAACTGTTGCAATCAACAGTTTATTTATGGATCAGTTATTTTAAGAAATAAGAAACATTCATTGTAAGGTTTTGAGAACTAACCAGTATATATATACATGTAGCCCTATGGAAAAGGTTTTACCAAATTTTGATTCTACAAAGAACATATTGAAAATTGTACAGCTTTGTTTGTTACAATTTCCTAACAAATCTTTCAATTTTGAGCCTCAATTTTTGGACTCGAGGGTCACTGATGAGTCTTTTGTAGACGAACCACGCGTCTGACGTATATACAAAATTTAATCCTGGTATCTAAGATAAGTTTGTTTCGACATAAAATGGTTGACAACAAATAATGCTTACACAGTTACAAAGTAAGATAATGTAAATAAACTCATCATAGATACCAGGACTAAATTTTGTATATACGTCAGACGCGTGTTTCGTCTACAAAAGTCTCATCAGTGACGCTCAAATCCATAAATGTTAAAAAGACCAAATAAAGTACGAAGTTGAATAGCATTGAGGACCAAAATTCCTTAAAGTTATGCCAAATACAGCTAAGGTAATGTATGCCTGAGGTAGGAAAGCCTTAGAAGTTAAAAATTTCAACAAAACAATTAACAGTTAATTTAAAAATATAATCATATATTCAATGATAATTCATGTCAGCACAAAAGTGCTGACTACTGGGCTGGTGATAGCCTCGGGGAAATAAATCCCAATGGTAGTAAAAAAAATTCAAAAAAGAGAACAAAAATTAGTTTTAAAAGTTGATCTTTTTCAAAAATAATGTTTTATAACAAAACTAATCTATTGTTTTGTTTGACTGTTGAATGTCCTATGATTAATTGTTTTACTTTTTTTATAACATATATTGAGTTTGCTTATATTGCTACGCGTAGAAAGATCTATATAAGCATGCTTTATTTCTGTATTTAATTTGTGAATGGTAACTAAAAATACACCTCACTTGCTCGTATCTTGCTCCTGATGTTCTAGAATATATAAGAGTGAATGGTCAAATTAGTTTTCTTAGCTTACAGCAGAAAACTATAAAAAAAACTTTGAACAGAAGTGTTTTGTACAATATTTGCTGCCATTTTATCAGAAATAATATCAAGTGCATCAATTTTACTGCGCCAGATACACTTTTCAAGACCGATGTTTTTTTCAATAAGACTCGAGGCCGAAAAATTTAGAAATAGAAACCTCATTCAAACGTAGAAGAGTTGATCAAACCAATGCAATAAGGGCTAGCTGCCATCGTAAGATGAGAAAAACATACAAAGACGACCAAGAGGAGCAACCATTTGACTTCAAAAAGGGTCAAATGGAATTCGAAAATTGTTATCGCGCTTCTTATTTAGTTTTACAATGCTACCAATCAATTGTTTTTTTAAACATTAGACGTTTTAAGGTATTGGGAAAATCGTAGTTAATAAAAAAATTTGTCATCTTCTTGACAAAGTATTTTTTTTCTTCCTCATTAAATTGGAGGTCAGAATATCTATTTAGAAAAAAAAACATAATCTCTCTATCCTCCCTTTAAAAATAAATAGTCTTTCCCTAAAAATCTATTTCGGGCAGTTCTATGATCAAAAGTTGTATTTTTGATAAAATTGTGTTGGTATTGTGTTTGAATTTTGATAATTACTTCGAGTTTAAAGTATTGCTATGCTTTTAAAATTCAAATGGTCTATTCAAAATATTTTGCACATTTCCATACAAACTGAAACCAATTCAGATATCTTTCTTTTTATCCATTTTTTCGTTATAAGACTGACTATTGAACTGCTAATTGCAAATACATATTTAAGATACAAAACAACATTCATCGAAGCCATCACTCTCATTGGCCAGTGCTCAACGAAAACCTGATATTAAGGTGGCTCGGCCCTTTAACAGTGCGCATATTTTAACGCATGTCATTTGTGTGTTTCTTACGACGAGTGCCTTGGGAACGGTCGCTTTTAGGGGTCTTCTCAAAAATAGCTTTGACGACCTTGGAACGCGGGCGTGTATGAAAGCACCCTTGACGATGTAAACAAATGATGCAAAACGTTCTTCAAAACAGGAAATATGTTCGATCAGAAATTCAAAGTGCTTTCTTCATTTTTCGCATAAAAGTTAAAAAGGACAGAAATATACATGAATATAACATTAAAAAAAAAAGAATATATAAATACTGACAAAGAACTTATTACTATACAAATCCTTGGTGCCGCTTCGCTCCCAAAACGCATTCTCATCTTACACGGTCGCCTCTTGGGTCCGTTCGTACCATATTTTAAATTCACTTAAATACCGGTTGAATTAAATGATGTCTTGGAGATTTAATTTTGAAATGTTTTGCCAATGACGCAATGATTAACTGTAAACAAATGATAGCGATGTAAACAACTTCATATTATCGTACAGCTTTCAAAAACAGGTAAACGTGTGACCCGTATCAGAGACATATATGTGTATATATGTCTCTGCCCGTATAGTATGGTTTAAAAGCATCGGGGCGGGTTTATTTTCAAGCTATAGTTTGGCGTTTTATAACAGTTTGTTTCTGTCATAAATCTATTTAAAACTTGAAAATATCTTTATTTACAAGTATTTTTTGGAGTTCATTCCCGAGTATGCGTTATATTTTTCCACTGCAAAATTTTGATAATTATAGTTAAATATTTTTTATTTTCCCCAAAACAAATTTGAACATGCCAATTTTCTAACAGACTTACAACTTGACAGGCACACCTAAAATTTTAATTTAAAAGATTTGTTTACCTGCACGAAAATCATTTGAAATTTTTTCTCGTATCACAATTCTATGATTTCCGGAACACTAGACTATTAAAGTCCTATAATCTAAGACCTCGGGGCCAATGTTTTCTATTTTTATGATACTTTTCTTCTATTACTTATTTTGCTGAATTGTTATTTTGTTGATTTGCAATTTTCTGTCGTATCTATCAATATGTCAACCGAGTTCATATAAAAAAAAAGAAATATCAGCATTAAGACTAAAATAATTGAGTCAGAGCACTGAGTGTTATTAAAATAGACTTATGGATCCAGCAACTTATTTAACTAAAATGATAATTTGTTTTCCTGCAGAAATAAAACGACACTTCAATAATTTGCTGTTTTCCGCCTTTTCATGAAGATGAAAAATAATCAATCGGGGCGGATCCAGCCATTTTAAAAGGGGGTTCCCAACCCAGGACAAAAGAGCTAGGGTGTTCCAACTATATTTCCCCATTCTATCGTACAAAAAAGGGGAGTTCCAATCCCCGGAACCCTCCCCCTGGATCCACCACTGTCAAAAGTAACCGGGACTGGCCTAGTATTCCAACCTTATATATCGGTCTATGATATAATTCCTCAATACTGCATGCTTTGCGAAGAACCGCAAAATTTTTGGTTTCACGATGTCGGGATTTTGCTAGTACATACACCCGCAGCGTGCCGGACAGTCTCAAACACTACTAAATTTAAAGACTTTATATATAAAAAAAAAAATCTATACTACTACTAGGTTCAGGAAAAGTTTGGATTGTAATTTAAAAACTACGCCCAGTACACAGGAACGTTATATTAGCCGGTAATGTTGGAAAACTTTAACTTCTATCTTAGTTTTTGACATGCTCTTTTAAAAGGTAAGCTAATAAGGAAAGTTCTTGATTAAAAAAAATATAGTCGAGTGATTGCGGCAAAAAAAATGTGAATGACAATTTTGTTTTTGAACACTGATTTGATCTTACCGTGGCAAAGAAATGCATAACTAATCATCGATCTATGCGTGATGATAAAAGGAGATATTGTTTTTTTATTTATAATATTGAATTTTAAATTTGAACTTTGGTGGATAGTTGTTTCATTGGCAATCATATCACATCTGCTTATTTTCATATCGTGTTTTTAACATAGAAATATGACTAATCTGACAGATGATCCCTTGATTATACAGGGTGTTCAAACAGCTGGATATATACATACGAAGCCTCGTAGAGTAAAAAGGGGAATTTTGCCTATACATGCACCAATCATAATTGTCCATTCATTTTCTTATGGCAGTCCATATATCTAGCTCCTCTTACTTTGCAGAACTTTCATAATTGATACTTATCTGCATGTTCTCATCCGTATTATGCTTGAAATATTTGCCAGTGATCATTCAGTATGCAAATTAAATTTTCATTATGTGCAATCATATAAAAAAAAAGTAATTTCTGGGACTTTTATTTGTTTGACTGTGTGGTATATCAGTTTATAGTAATGGTTGAAGTCCGTACGGGGACATAATTGTTATCTTCTTTGTAAATTGGTCTCTGGTGAAGAGTTGCCTCATAAACAATGATACCCAATCTTCCTATTTTTATACCCTATGCAACGAAGTGGCATAAGGTATAACGTTTTTGACCCGTCCGTCCGTCCATCAGCCAGTCTATCAGTCTTGTTTCTTGTGATCACAACTCTCAAACCGCCCAACAAAATTTCATGAAACCTTTTTAGATAATAAGGACATACTATGCAGATGTGCATATCGATAGGAATTTATAAGTCAATTTTTTTTCTAGGAGTTATGCCCCTTTGAACTTATTTGCTTCACTATACTAATGCATGTTTGTCCTTGCAACTCCTCTCAAATCGCACAATAGAATTTTATGAAACCTTTTTAGATAAGGACATACTATATAGATGTACACATTTTTTTTTCTAGGAGTAAGGCCCTTTGAACTTATTTGCTTCAATATACTACTGCAACAGTTTGTCATTGCAACTCCTCTCAAACCGCACAACAGAATTTCATGAAACCTTTTTAGATAATAAAGACATACTATGTAGATGTGCATATCGACAGAAAATTATCCTGATTCAATTTTTTTTCCTTAGTTATTTTATTTCTCCAGTGGCAATTAATGTGGGGGACTGACTGCCAAAGCAGGACCGGCTTCAGTTATTCACAATATAATCAACCAATGAGCCTGCACCCTATGTCGGACTTTGTAACAATCATCCCATCAAGCAAATATTTTGAAACATATTTAGAATTCAAGAAACAGACAAGTCCATGAAAATGAGTTTAAGTTCAGATAAACCCTGCAAGACAGACATATTTGTTTTTCATTCATTCTTTTTTTACATAAATCACCCAATAGGTTTCTCATTTGAAATGTTTTAAATTGTTCATTTGTCATTTCAATGCCTTTAAAACCAACTATGCAGAATAGGTTTTACTCATTGTTGAAGTCCATATGGTGACCTACATGTATAGTTATTTCTGTGTTATTTGGTCTCTTGTGTCTCATTTACAATCAAATCACATCCTCTTATTTGATATTTTAATTTGTTATAATACATTTAATAATCATTTCATACACCAAATATACATGAAGATGACATATTTATTTCACAATATAGCATATTAAAAGAGGACTTACTGTTGACCAATGAACCATACAAGTGATTATGTGGCCAATGACATTGCCAGACAGAATTGTAAATTATTGCAGGCAAATAGTTTATCTACTACATGTACCTTTTAGTATTTATTATTTTTGAGTATATGTCCGACATGTTGACGATGGACAGTGAATGGTATACCATAATATGTCCTGAAAACGAGGGTAAAAAAAGCCTCAACTAAATCAAATTTTTGAAACGTGATTGATTTTATTCCTCTAATATCTATATATATATGAGATCAAATATATAAAACATTTATTAATATAATTAATTTCTATGTACTAGTATACAAGAAGAAGAAGAAGAAGAAGATGCTTTATTTCCATAAAATGGGCTCACAAGGAGCATAATATAATATCATTGTAATATAATATTCTTTTACAAATATAATAAACAACACATAGTTACAAACACAAATAAGAAACAACAGTTATCACATATTAGTATATATATAAAACCTCTGGAAAGTAACAAAAAAGAATACTGTGAGTAGGCTAAATATATCTAGCTGAACTGCAAGAGGCACCAAGGGACGGTGCTATATGGCATGGTGGGTGCATATTAAAATGTGTATCGGGACATTAATGATATGGTAAGATATTGTAAGAAGTTGCACATAAATGGTATGTCATCCTCGTGCCTGGTGCAAAGGAGTCATTACTATTTAAAGTGACACAACTGCAAGAGGCACCAAGGGAAAATGCTAATTGACATGCCAAAGTGCACAAATTACAAAAAAAGATAAACTATTACCAGTTTAATAAAAAAATAATAATATCGCAAACAAGAAGGTAATAGAACTTGTACGATGTGTCCTGTACCCCACCATGCCAACCTTGTGCTTAGTGCAGAAAGCCTGATTAAATATTTATCTTTTAAGTTATATTTTATCTTCATCAATTAACTCACAGACAGATATCAAAATATCAAGATTCTCTACATTAAGAAGCCATATCAGTTTTTGGCTAGGAATCAAATGCTTAAAGTTTGAGCATAGTAAGTCAATAGTGGAATTCAAATAATTTCTCTTATCTTGTGATGATGTACATGAGAATAAAAAATGTTTTTCATCATCAACTTCATTTGAGGTGCACCTGAGATATATTCTGTCTTGTCGGAGAGTACCCTGATAGCAACCTTGTTCAATTCTTAGTCTGTGAGAAGAAATACGCAATCGAGTGAAATTTCTCCTCTGCTCAGGTGATTGTAATATAGTAAGGTATCTTTCAAGACCAAAATGAGTCTTAAAAGTGCTATAGCTACAAAGCTTCCCATCAGCACAATTGTCAATTTGGTTTCTCCACTGTATTTCATAGTGCTCATACAAAAACTTTTTAATTAAAATTTTGAATCTAAAGTTGCTTGCAAAGGTTAGACTGTCAACCCCATAAATTTTTTTACATGTACAATGTATAAGAATTGTTGCCATTTATAAATCATGTACATGTACATGTACAATCATTAGCTGATCAGCTCTATATTTTCATTATTTTTATTCTCCTTCACTGTTTTTTTTATAAGACTCATATATATGATCTGTATTCATCATTGTGACAGGTAGCAATATATATAGGTGAAGTAGGTCCTTTTGATTGGATTTTTTTAAAGGATTTTGACAGCCCTAAAGCATATACATGTAGTTCCAATTTATAATTGATCTTAGCTCCTTAATAACTTAAGTGGATTGTGGCAACACATATTGCATATATACATGTAGAATGTTGTTCTTAAGTTTCAGCACTTTATGCCTAGTTTCCGGTTGCAAGACTAGAATATGATACTGGCTTCTCATGAAATTCTGTCAGTACTTTGCCAATAGTTTCCAAGTAAAGTTGAACATTCCAAGATCACTCCTTCCATTTGCAATGTACATGTACAAATGTACTTGCAGCCTGAAATTAAATATCAGAGTATTTCTGTCAGAAAATCAACAATTATTGACATTCAAAAGCATATACATGTAGATGTAGACTAGTTCATAATGGGCATGATGGGTAATGTGTCCATGGGACACAGATGAGCTGCCGCTTGCATATAAAGAATGAAATGAGTGACACCACCCAAATTTGTACTTGATCTGAGTGTTGTTGTAGTAAGCATTGCATATAAGTTTCAGAACATTTGGATGAAGCAAACTTGTGTTAATAAAAGAAACAAAAATTCAGCATTTTTTTAATTTGTAAAGGGGCATAACTCCAGAACAGAAAAAGCGACCCCACCAAAAATTCAAACTTCATGTTTGTTTGTTTGTAGTATCATATATATGTATATGCATTAATTGTGTATTAGTTTCATAACATTGGTAGAGGCAAACTGAAGTTGGAGAACAGAAACCTAATTTGGGAGGTACATGCAAGTTTGATAAGACTGACAATGCCAGGGTAACCTTAAATGAAGTAGAATGGTATAAATTAATATGTGTTTATTTGATAATAGGTTCGTTTTCATGTGTTTTTGTTTTCCCTTGAGAACACATAAAATATTTTTTATAATTTAATTTGGTTGAATATATATAGAATTTCTGAACAGAAAATAATGAAAATGAGACACAAAAAAATATAACCAAAAAAATAAACCTGTGATAATACTGCTTCTATTGGTACCAGGATGCTTAAAATCAATCCAAAATATTTTTAAAAAAAAATGTAGTTTTATATACAATATACATGAACAGCTAAAAATCTCAAGTGACAAATACTTATGGCCACACTCTGTACATGTTTAACCCTGATACTTCTATTACTAAGAATACAGAATATTACTAGACCGTAAGACATTTTTGTATACCTAACAGAATTAGGGAGGGAGGGGGTGTTATGGTAAACAAATTGTGGTTGATCAAGACGAATCCTTCAATATGGTGTAGGGTTTATCATTTACAAATTAGGCCAATTATATCATATTCTCAAGAAAATAAACAAGTCAATCAAACCCCTTGAGGACCTTAATTGAGGGGTGGACAGGGATTTATAAGGAGACAGAGGAATGAGGGATTAGAGAAAAGGGGGGTATTTTGGAAATATATTTAGTCATTTCTATTTTGTCTTGGAGCAAGGAGATGGAAGTAAAGAGGGGGGGGGGGGAGGGGGTTTAGGGTAAAATTAAGGGAAGGGAAATATAGTTAGGGCTAAGCCTAAGGAGTAGAAACTGTTCCGAGGGAAGTTATGGGGTACCCCACATACATATGACCCTGACTTGGCTAAGAAATTATATATTACAAATGATGATTAAAAAAGACTAATTCATTGACACTAACGGTAGCGTAAAAATGACAGTTGTGGTGCTTCATAGAAGATGTCATCCTTTCCTCTTCGACCGTTTGCACACGTATATTTTCTAAAACTGGCCAGACATGTTTACAACTTGTCTGTAAAGGGTAAAATAAACACATAAATAAGATACCAACTATAACGATCTATAACATTAAACATGGAACAGAAATTGAGCCCGTGCAAGGTTTCAGCCGCAGTGATTTTCATCAGTAGCGAGTATTTTGAGACAACCCCCAAGCTTGTATTTTTCGTGATACCGATAACATTTGGCTGCCTAATATATCGAAATCTATGTTTTCTTATGTAATAACTCTACCTTCATCGTTGTATATTCGCCACAATGTCTGTTCTGCATGCACATGGTCGTATTCATCAATATAGTATGCTGCTCGGCAATGGCGACCTTGAAATTCCTCTGGTCCGATAATAGCGCCAAATTAGAGGGAAGCAACTCGCGCCAGACAAAATTACCGTATTTCACCAAAATAATCAAAATTTCACTTTTTGATAACAAACAGTAATACGATAACCACATTTATATTCAGTCATCGTTTATTGATATAATTACAAACATTATTTTATTAAAGCCATCAATAAAGAATTCACAATTAAGTAATTAATGGAGTGCATTGAAATCAGATCTTATGGGGTAGAGGGGTTAAACAAAAGCTCGTAACTTTTTTAAAAGCCTGGTGACCCCCATTTTATTTTACCTTAAAATGTTCGAAAAGTTCATAACTTTGACATATCTGTTTTTAAAAAAAATCTACCGGGGAAATTTTACGAAAAATCGATTAAACCAATATTTTTTGCCTTAAACTGAAATTAGAAAATGCAAAATTTAGACATTAATCTGAAAATAAAAGGATTTTTAAGTCAAAAACAACCAAGGCAAAGGTTTACATTTCAAATTCAAATGTTTTTTCACATAAAAATCATACTGACTTGGTTTTAAAAGTCTTTGAATTTGATGTAACCGTTATTGTTGAAAGGGTGGGCATGTTTGGAAATAGGGTCAAAATCGCACATTTCGCTTCAATTTGAGGGGAAAACGAGCCTGGTGACCCCCTTTTTTCTTTGCATTTTTGGATTCAGCATAAAAAGATCTACAAAATATGTGAAAATAAAAAAATTCTACCGGGGGTCCTTATTGGGGTGAGCCACCTTAAGGAGACCGTACAATCAACGGTTGTATTAGAAACTGAAATTAAAACTTTGGAAACTGTACAAACAAAGTCAACTCAGGGACAGAAAACTCTAGAATCGGATTTTCTGCCAAAACCAACCTCTAGGCCTCTAGCTGTAGATGAGCAAAATGATGCTATATTGCCAACCATAGGTCATATGGTACAAATTGTTCAAGACATATTCACAGATATTGTCCGTGAATGGATTTTATTAGAGAGCAAGATGACAGAAGAGCAAATAAAATCACATATTTATCGTTATAGAAGAAAAGTTCCAGTAATAAGGAAGTTTTTACAGACTGGATGTTCATTGAACGATTGTGAACTAATTGTTTTACGTCAAATAATCCAACTTATTGAGTCAATTGAAGAACCCTTTCGTGGATGGTCCGGAAATCCATGTGATCGCGACAAAAAACTCTCAGGAGATATTTTGAGAATCTTCAATCTATCAGATGACGTGCTTGGTAGGAAAAATTCATCAGTAAAAGAAGATGAACGTACTCGATTTCTTACGGAAGCTAATGAAATTGTAAGGTTATTTGATGCGTATTTTGAAAAGAAATTTGACGAAACCTTTGAGGGTCGATTTGACTATCTTTGGAACTACTGGACATACGCGGTAGGTTTTATTGTTTTATGATAGACAAAACTATCGGAAATATTGTTCATGTTGTTAAAAAAGTTATTTTGTATTAAAATAATGAGATGCGGTCTTTGATTGCAAATGATATTTCTATCTAACCGAATGCAATTGAAAGTGACGTACGAATTAATAATTTAAGGTACCGTACGGACTTCAACAATAAGTTTACCCATAACGTATATTAGTCGGCTATAAAATGCCTATCATGACATATGTGAAACAATTCAAATAAGAAAGCTAACTGTCTTTTTGATGTAAAAATGTTTTACGCCAAACATAATTGCAAGAGTTCATATTTACAGCAAACCCATCATAAACCATTAGCGCACATGGACCCTATTAACATGTATGTGTCGGTTGGTACGATATTCCAAAGATAACATCTTCTATATTGATTTCCTAGGTACATGATTGTTGATCACAAGGAAACTATTTAACTAATAGTCCAAATGGTTGAGTTCAAGTTATCTGGTCAAAGTTTCATGACATCATGACTCGATAGAACTTGATGAAAATATATTTCATAGATGACTATGGTAATGTACCAATGGTCTTTACCGCAATTCAGACCTGTTTTCCTTGTGTGTTTTTTACTGAACTAGACTTTATACTGGATGTGTACTCATATGAGTAATTCGGCCTCTGCCTCATATTCATGTGGAGCAAAATTTGCTTATAATTTTGGACCACCTATGATCTCCTCGTTTCAGTTTATAATGATTTGTCTTTAAGCTTTAACTGGTGTGTTTTGTAGACTGATGATTGTCTTTCGTCGGTTTTCGTTTTCTTATGTTCCGCCTTGGCATTATCAGATCGTATATATTCGTATTACGAATTCGACTATTCTTTTGTTAACTTCTGTCTCTTTTCTAAAAAGCGTTCTTTAGGATCTTCCAACAACATCACAAAACCTAGTGTTTCTCTTCATAATATAAATGAGCAATAAAATCAGTAGATCTCAATTTGCTCCCTCGGATATTTGTGGGTTTTTTTTTATCTATAAATATTTTTTTTTTTCGAGAACGTTAAAACAATGTTGAATGTCATATCAATCATCATTAAAACCCAAACAAAGAGTATTCTGATAGTTTTAATTGAGTTTAAAGTATATTTTGACTTTCCAATGTAATTCCCTTGAAAAAGTTTCTGAATTTATTAGGTTTTTTACTAAATAAGAACTTAATTCGCACATTACCTCTTTGTGTTTTGTTTTTTATTTTTGTGTAATCATATCCAGTTCGTGTGTTATACCCGAAAACAAATATATGTCAAAACTCGTGTCAATATTATATCATTTTGTTCAATAGATTTAGAACTCAAAATATTGAAAATAGTTGTAAAAATTACTCTCATTACCAGTTAACGTGATGCTTTGGTCACTAAATTGTTTGATATCGTTAAGGAAACGTTGTGAAATATACAATGTCTAATATCTATATGTTTTTATAATAAAGGCAGAACTCTGAAAAGTTTCATAAACAGGTATTTGAGACAAGCAGTATATTTAGTAATTTCTCTTTCTCCACAGGATTATATTTACAGGGGATTGGATATTTTTTCTCTGTCCTTTCCATTTCAAATACATAGACCTGCTGTTAGTATAATCGTTATCAAAAGACGACTGAAAACTATGATACATGCTAAACTTGATAAATTATTAAATAATTTGTGTTTAACAATGTATTGATTAACCATACAGCTGGAAGAAAAATAAGAAGAAAGAAGTTGAAAAAAGTAACTGTTGAAATAAACAAATACATGAACCGAACTTGGAAAAAAACAGTGGTCTATTAAAACAGAAGTGGGATACAATTTATCAGACATAATATAATTTTCTATAACAAGTTTCTGTTGAATAAAATGTTTAAAATGTTCGCTACTCTGTTTCTAAATAAAATACTCTAAAAAAATGATTTAAATTCAATAAATATCCAAAAGGCTTTGACAAATTTTCTCTAGATCTACAATTTTTATATATGAAGAAAAACTTTGAATGAAAAAACTTTTTGATAAGTCTATAAACAATCATTTTTTAACTACATGTATATATATTTAAAAACAAAATGAACCAAAAAGTAGGGGCTAGATGACAATTTTCATTGACAGTACATTCGGTTATTTTTCAAAACCTATTGCTGTTATTTACTTTCGGGCTTTGGTGCCGACGTTTGCCAATTGTGACTCAGTAACAATTAATACAAAATCGGGATCGTTGAGATGAACACGTTTATGATAAATAAAGACGAAAGAGAGATTTTTTTTCATTTTGATTTTCCATGCGTTGGCATTTGGTAATCAGACTTTCTCACAACAATTGAATATTTGGACGATTTTAAAATGTCTTTCATAAACGATTGTTACTATCTACCGCCCACCTGTTTGCACTTTTTCGATCACATTTTTCCTACGTGCTTGCGCATTGCGGTAGACAAACTTTTGAGAGAAGTCAATAGTGTTGTTTTATGAACAGCGTTGTTCATAGTTAGAGCTACAAAACCATGGATGATTTAATTTTGCCATTTAGAGGGTTTTACATACACTGTCAATGTTATGTTCTTACATTGTGCTTAGCAATATTTTTGTCTCAGTGAAGTTCACTTTCTAGAGCCATACTTACTGAATTCCATATAGATATAGGAAGATGTGGTATGAGTGCCAATGAGACAACTAGCAATCCAAGTAACAATCTATAAAGTTAAACCATTATAGGTCAAGCTATGGCCTCTAACACGGAGCCTTTGCTCACACCGAGCTTTAAAGCAAGCTATAAAGGATCCCACAATTACTAGTGTTAAAACATTCAAACAGAAAACGAAAAAAGTATAATCTTTATAAAATCGAGAAACGAGAAACACTTGTGAACCACATACACAGAAGACAACCTGATTCCTGACTTCAGACAGGTGCAAACAATTGCAGCGGGATTATAGTATGATTTCTTTTAACAAATACATATCTTAAAATATAGGTAAATGTCGAACGACACTGAGAATAAACATCAACTCAGCTGTTTCAATCTCGTTTTGTATAATATGTGAATCAATGACTGAACATAATATGCTATTAACATCATACAAATGAACAGTGGAAATAATGTGAACCCCAATCGTCAATATTGAGATTAACAAAAAGGGAATTTTTAAAAATGTATCAGTTTCGAATATTTCATAAATATATACATTTGGTACTTCTTATTAGACGGTTGATTCTTATTTCAAAATCATCATTCAAATGATGTTGTTTAAGATTCTAAGTTAAACTGCATTATTCTCTTTATAAGGAAATGTACCATAGAAGAAGGAGTATAGGATCAATTACAACTTTTTCCAGCTTACGATCGAAAGACGGTGGTCATGATTCTGAAATTTCTACGGAAGAGGTACCGTCTAATTAGAATCATTGTTGTAAAAAAAATAATTTTAAGACAATATGATTACAGGTGATGTCAACCAAAAATCTTTAATCAACAACAAACATAAATAACACATATCCAACGATGTAATGTAAAATATAAACACATCCATGTCTTACTGTGCTATGATCTGGATAATGCACAGCAAAGGTGTGCATTAAGGTTCATCATAACAAATGGACAATTATGGCCGAATTTTTAACTATAAAATTACTCTGTGTGCAGACTTACCTGTGCACTTTTGAAAGTTTTAAGGCCTAGCATCGACTAGATATATAAAAGTTAAATGTATTTTGCATATCAGAAAGATGAAATCTTTTTTGAATTTTGATGGGCATTTTTTTTCCTTCATGCATTAGGTGGGAAAATTACCTAAGTTGTGGAACAACTTTGAGATGCTCCCTCAGGTAAAAACAGGTAACTTTTAAGGTGAAAATACGGCCATATTTGTCCATTTGTTATGATGAACCTTAACTACCTCAGATATACTGCCTAGTTCAAATCTATTTTTACCTTAAGGGGCGGTTTCGGATTTTGAAAGTGGCGTTATTCTACAAAATAAAATAAAAAATATCACCGAGTGTAGCGAGTCTAAAATCAACATAATTATATTAGTATGCTGAAACACAATACTTTGTCCAATCCAAGGGTGAACGACATATTCGACCCATACCTGAATCCGACATCTGTCTGACATCTGCCTTAAAACTAAAACAAAGTTGAACTTTGTAAAAACATCGTAGTTTCAAAATCTGAAAAAATGAAAGTTCTCTCATTCCTTTTTAGCTCACCTGGCCCAAAGGACCAAGTGAGCTTTTCTCATCACTTTGCGTCCGTCGTCCGGCGTCCAGCGTCCGGCGTCCAGCGTCCGGCGTCCGGCGTCCAGCGTCCGTCGTCCGTCGTCGTCTTCGTTGTCCGGCGTTAGCTTTAAAAAAAATCTTCTCCTCTGAAACTACAGGGCCAAATTAAACCAAACTTGGCCACAATCATCATTGGGGTATCTAGTTTAAAAATGTGTGGCGTGATCCGGCCAACCAACCAAGATGGCCGCCACAGCTAAAAATAGAACATAGTGGTAAAATACAGTTTTTGGTTTATTACTCAGGAAAACAAGGCATTCAGAGCAAATCTGACAGGGGTAAAATTGTTTATCAGGTCAAGATATATCTGCCCTGAAATTTTCAGATGAATCGGACAACCTTTTGTTGGGTTGCTGCCCCTGAATTGGTAATGTAAAGGACATTTTGTCCGTTTTCGCTCATTATCTTGAAAAGTATTATAGATAGAGATAACTGTAAACAGCAATAGTGCTCAGCAAAGTAAGATCTACAAATAAGTCAACATGATCAAAATGGTTAGTTGACACCTTAAGGAGTTATTGCCCTTAATAGTCATTTTTTACCAATTTTTCGTAAATTTTGTAATCTTTTACAAAAATCTTCTCCTCTGAAACTACTTGACCAAGTTTAAAGAAACTTAGCTACAATCATTATTAGGGTATCTAGTTTTAAAAATGTGTGCGATGACTCGGCCAACCAACAAAGATGGCCGCCATAGCTAAAAATAGAACATAGGAGTAAAATGTATATTTTGGCTTATAACTCTGAAACCAAAGCATTTAAAGCAAATTAAACAAGGTTAACTTGTTTATTTAGTAAATATCTATCTGCCCTGAAATTTTCAGATGAATTGGACAACTGGTTGTTGAGTTGCTGCCCCCCCCAATTGGTAATTTTAAGGAAATTTTGTCCGTTTTCGCTCATAATCTTGAATACTAGTATAGATAGAGATAAACTGTAAACAGCAATAGTGTTCAGCAAAGTAGGATCTACAAATTAGGCAACATGATTAAATGGTTATTTGACAACTTAAGGAGTTATTGCCCTTAATAGTCATTTTTTACCAATTTTTCGTAAATTTTGTAATCTTTTACAAAAATCTTCTTCTCTGAAACTACTTGACCAAGTTTAAACAAACTTAGCTACAATCATTATTAGGGTATCTAGTTTTCAAAATGTGTGCGATGACTTGGCCAACCAACAAAGATGGCCGCCATAGCTAAAAATAGAACAAAGGAGTAAAATGTAGATTTTGGCTTATAACTCTGAAACCAAAGCATTTAAAGCAAATTAAACAAGGGGTTAACTTGTTTATTTAGTAAATATATATCTGCCCTGAAATTTTCAGATGAATTGGACAACTGGTTGTTGGGTTGCTGCCCCAAATTGATAATTTTTAAAGAAATTTATCTGTTTTTGATCATTATCTTGAATACTATTATAGATAGAGATAAACTGAAAACAGCAATAATGTTCAGCAAACTAAGAACTAAAAATAAGTCAACATGACCAAGATGGTCAGTTGACCCTTAAGGATTTATTGCCCTTTATAGTCAATTTTTAACAATTTTCATGAATTTGATAAATTTTGGTATTTTTTCACAAAATGATTTCCTCTATAACTAAAGGGCCAAGTTTATAACAAATAGAGAAAATTGTAAGTGGCAAGAATGATCAGTAAAGTATAATCTACAAACAAATCACCATCACCAAAACACAATTTTGTCATGAATCCATCTGTTTCCTTTGTTTAATGTGCACATACACCAAGGTGAGCGATACAGACTCTTAAGAGCCTCTAGTTTTACATAGCTGGGACATAAAGCTATTTCATCATATGTTGTGTACAACGCAAATCTTAAATCAGTGTTTTAATGTCAAAAAGATAGTTAAAACAAAAAAAAAGTATCGTAGAATATCCGAATAACAGAAATATGATTTGGATTAGTTTTAGAGTCAATGGAATTTATAACGACTTTTTGAATATCTATACCTATAAAGTGACTATTTTAGATCGAATTTATTGAGGATCATATTTAAGTTAGTTTCAAAACAGGGTGGATTAGCTTGAGATCAAAAAGACTTAATTTAGATGGACGAATCTTAAAAATTAATATAGTGGATAAAAAGAAATTTGTTGTGTTGAGGGAGTAACAGATTAGAATGAGAAATGCATTTTCTACTTATATTCAACATTTTCAATTTAGGTAATATAACATCTTACTCGGTTCATCTTTTACTAAGCATATCTTTAAGGGAAAGAAATTCAAAAGCACTAAATCCAAACTCAATAACCCTTTCAGTTAGGATTTTTTTATAAACCAATCATTTGAAATTACACAAATTGTTATAAAGTCTTAATCGACACTAATCATATAAAAATTGGGAATAAATTTAATGGAATCGATAATTAAAATCTACCATTAAATCGAATAAGCCTAGATATAAAAAAAAGTTCATTAAAAACTTATCAAAGTCGTATTTCCCCCTTTCATTACCCTACAAGAAACTTTCTTAGGATCCGTGGATTGCGGAAGTCGTCCACATTTCTAAAACGTTCACGTGTATTGATGTCGTCATGTGTTAAAACAGTAATTGGCCAATCAAATCGGTATATACGATTTAATCTGCACGCTCTGGATGACCCTTTAACCCGAACTTCTATGTCGTTCGGGTTAATTAAGGTCACTAGAGCCGTGCAGATTAAATCGTATATATCAACTTGCTTGGTCGCTATAACGTAAAGCGAAACTTAACTAGTTTTTACTTGTTAACCTAACTAAATTTCAAATTTCGTATGGATTCAGAGTTAAATGAACAGCCTTAACTTTTACGCACAGAAGCGTTGGCCGAGCACACACAACACGATGAAGATATTTTGAAATTAAAAAAATATGCAATTTATGTCTCATGGTAAGATGAATTCCAAGCAACTACTGGAGAAATAAATGACATATATGTACGTTGCGTGAACAAATACTAATTTACACTGTTCGAAATTCGCTTATTGTAAGGCTAGTATGGTTTCATTCGAGTCGTTTTCACAACTTAGTATCTTGTTATCGTAAGTTTGTCATAATACGTGCACTACGTGTGTAATAATTTTTAATATAACAGCAGATCAGTAATAGTCAGTTAGTTACACAGACAATGGTATACGTTTTTTTGTACCGAGCTGCACGTTGATGATTTATCTTTGATATAATTATTTCATATATAGATATAGGAAGATGTGGTGTGATGCCAATGAGACAACTCTCCATCCAAATAACAATTTAAAAAGTAAACCATTATAGGTTAAAGTACGGCCTTCAACACGGAGCCTTGGCTCACACCGAACAACAAGCTATAAAGGGCCCCAAAATTACTAGTGTAAAACCATTCAAACGGGAAAACCAAACGGTCTAATCTATATAAACAAAACGAGAAACGAGAAACACGTATATATTAAATAAACAAACGACAACTACTGTACATCAGATTCCTGACTTAGGACAGGTGCAAACATTTGCAGCGGGATTAAACGTTTTAATGGATCCAAACCTTCTCCCTTTTTCTGAAACAATAGCATAACATCACAACATAGAAAAACATACGATAAAATATCAATTGGCAGACTTAACTCAATCAAAAAACGTATGATTACACAATGAACGAATAAATTTGATCTGCGATATCTGAATACAAATGCACAGTTAATAAAAATTAGAGACAAACATTCATAACCAAAAAGCTATCAAACAAATTCAAACACACTGAGAAATGTTTAACCAAGCAATGTTCACTTTAGAAAAAAAACGTTTTTTTCTAATCTTGAAGTTTATACAAATGTTGTAAGAATAAGTGAAAAATTGAAGATATTACAAATAATCAAAGCTGGTGTATTTGAATGTATTTCAGGAAAAAAAAGAAGAACGAATGTTGTTTCCCTCTGCGAGATCGGGAAAACCAAGTCTTTCACAAACATTTCCAAATACAAGATAAGATGACAATTTCAATATAATTATGTTATTCCAAGATTTATATCTTTGCACTTCATATTTCATTCATAGAATTAAACTGATTATTTATTCTACGTGTACTTATACATAGTCTGCAAATCAACTTATAGTGATTGATTCTTCCTATCAAATATGATAAAAGCGAGGAACAGATATTCAACATTATCAATGAAGAGAGTCGTTTTTCGGGAGTAGTATCTGACGTTTACAGTGTGTTTTATCGTTTAGTTCCCTATCAAACACATTAATTGTATAACTGCCTCGCCTACGATCACTTTTTGCTGATGGTATTAAACAGTGACAGAGAACTCAATGATAGAATATCAATGTTTACAAGTCAGTAAGTACATTGTAAAACATTGTGACATATCGAAATCAGACGCAATAAAATATGTTCTATATGTAAATCTCGCAAAAAACATGCAGAATATGCAAATCAGGATAAAGTTCTGAAAACTCCATAATTTGTTAAATCAGATGTGTTCATATGGTAAGCGTCTCCTGCTTTGCACGCTGACCTCACATCATTCAATTCCAGACTCTGGCATACCGACGATTTATGTAATTAATGCCCAATCGGTAATTTCATATTGATAAATTTTAAGAGATGTTGTCAAACTATCAGCAGAACTAAAACTATCTGACACTATATTTAAAAAAAAGATATGGTATGATTGCCAATGAGAAAACTCTACAAGAGACCAAATGCCACATAAATTAACGATTAAAAGTCACCGTACAGCCTTCAGCAATGAGCAAATACTTATTGACATATGTAATTAATGAACAATGCCTTATATGAAACATGAAAACTTAATTAAACGCCTATTTCTACATAAACAATATGTATTCAATGGCGTTGTACATAAATGACATATAAAATACAAAAATACTATACAAAAATACAATAGTTATGTACTATACCAAAAATTGAAAATATATACTGTGATACACAAGAAAAAAGTCAAAAAAGTTCAAAATAATTTCCTTTCGAAATACAATGTTTTCAACCGACATTTAAAAGTATTCAAAGATTAAGAGTTTCTTACATTTGACCTTGACGGTCATGTTTAAGTGTAGAAGAATTGTTGAGAGCATCTTAGAGAAAGTTAAGTCAAACATATAGGGGAACCTCGAATATATATTTTGTTTGTCTAATATCTGATATCAAGTAGTAATATTTTCTTCTTCCTATTCTTGTCTAACGCGCCTACGCGCTATTGTGTTTCCTTGTTAACATAGTTTGTATAATATAAGACAAGACTATATTAGTTTTCTCGTTTGACTTGTTTTACATTTTCATTTCGAGGCTTTTTATAGCTGAATATGCGGTATGGAATTTGTTCATCGTTGAAGGCCGTACGGTGACCTTTGTCAAGATGTTAACTTTGCTGTTGAGACTAGTGACTTCTATTTGAACTTTAGGCATCATAAATAGATTCGCTGCATATAATCTTAATGTTAACTATGAAATTTTAGGTTTTTTTGGATAATACAGACTACACTTGTGTATCCCAGGGTGCATTCTAAATTTAAAGCACCAGTGTATCCCACGGTGCATTTTTATATTTATATATATATATACCTTTCACGTTTGATCCGTGCCAATTGGCAAACTATTGCCAAACACCCTAAATTATCCAAGATCTTTCCCAATCCTCCTGTCTTAGCTTTTCGGAGACCAGCAAGTCTGAAAGAGTTATTTGTTAGAGCTGACGTCTCCTCAAATAAAAGCTGTTCAATTGCAGGATGGTGCAAGTCATGTGGTAACATACGTTGTCTGACTTGTCAATAAATACTGAATACTCAAACATTTAATTGCTACTCGACTAGGTCTGTGTACACTATATCATGTATATATTGCAATGTAACTTGCAAAACCCAGAATGTTGTATACCTTCTTCAGTGTCGATGTGGCATGCAGTATGTTGGCGAGACAGAGCAGCCATTTAACAAACGCATGAATGGTCATCGAAGTGACTACACTTGCAAGCCCGACCTACCCGTAAGTCGACATTTGAGATCACCTGGACACACACAGGCTGATCTCAAAAACCTTACCATCACGATCATAGACCACAACGAGGGTTGGTCGAAGGTCGACAGAGTCGCTCGGGAAAGATTTTGGATAAGAAAGTTACGGACAGTCTCCCCAGAGGGTATAAATGAAAAAACATAGAACGACTCCCTCATTTTCCTGTGACCACCTGTTTCAAACAACGCCGGATTTAGTACTGGCTTTACAGTTTGAAATTATTTTTAAAATAACAGTTTAAATTACAGGTTTTCATTGATTCGGGATGATATATAAGTACGTTGCCACGTTCAATTATTTTACCTCATTATACAAAACTTATTTTTTCAATCATTATTAGACTGCTATTCGTTTTTGGATGCTTAAATATGTAGTTTCTGCTGTAGTTGCCCTACCGTTGTCTAATTTATACCATCCTGGATCGGTTAAGACATTTTTGATATTTTTGTTTGAGGACTGCCCTCAATGCAGTTATAACATCTCAACTTTTATAACCTTTGGAAATCTAGAGTTGTGCCATTTCACATCGTAAATAACTATTTTTATTTTTGGCATATTTTTGTAGTCTTTGTGGTGTGTTTGGAAATTTTAAAATTGTTCCAGCGTTCGCTTAAATTGTATAAATCAAGAGTTTGATAGAGTCTCAATTTGAATTGACATGATTCATTTGTCATTGTGCAATTACTGAAGAAGGATATCTGTTATCCGAAATGTCTAATATTTGTATATTTTATAGTTATTTAATGGTGATGTTGTACCCTTTTCGACTTGTTATATATTATATTTTGTAGTGTACAGAATCATATTACATGATCCATCGCCCTGTAAGATTGATCGTTGACTATTTACTAGTATTCAGTCATTTTATATATATAAAGGTAACACATGGCCAGCGAAAGCTCTTTTTTTTGAGAGCCCAGGTGGTCGTGTGGTCTAGCGGGACGGCTGCAGTGCAGGCGATTTGGTGTCACGATATCACAGTAGCATGGGTTCGAATCCCGGCGAGGGAAGAACCAAAAATTTGCTTTCGATCTAACATTGTTGGGTTGATGTTTAGACGAGTTGTATATATATATGTGTAAAGTCTCTGAATGATTGTATAATAAAAACTATAGCACAAATTCCCATACGTCTGAGTCAGTGACAACCCTACAACAGATGTATCCATCGGATCGCCATCAATGATGTTTAGACGAGTTGTATATATATATATCTGCAAGGTTGCCATATTATCTTCAGGTAACCAACCATGTATCTATCTACATATACATCGGTCTATCTCGATATGTATATAGCATATGAATCTATAGTATGAATAAAAGCTGTGGCCAGATATCGTCAAACCATATATGTTGTTTTTTGTTTTAATGGCACCATCTGAGATAATGTAACAAACAGTACAAATGAGCGTACGTATACATGTTACAAAAATAGTAAAATAACAACAAACATACGGAACATCAAAAGGAAACTTTAAGTCTCTTATCAAATGACAAATTCGAAAAGCTCAAACTCATCAAACGAATGCAAAATCTTTAATCCTGAATTGGTATAGGCATTCAAATCTGGTATTGTTTTGCGTTTATTGATGATAATCCATAAACTATCATAGAAAATATGCAAAAATGCAAAAATCCACTAGTTATCTTTTATGTATTAAGAGGCTGTCCAAATAAATATCAGGCAAATCCTATGATATGGGTGGCACATCATAATTTGTTTCCCACTGAATTTTTGGTTCCGATGCAATGTTTATATCATACAAAGGCTATATACTATGTCAAAGATATTTCTGAATCATCTGTGGATGGCTCAGAAAAAGATTTTAAAGTTCACTAACAATGCAACAAAATTTTGTACAAAATGAAGAGTTATCTCCCCTTTACAATGAATTGTCAGTGCTTTATATGTATTTTTGTTTCTCTTTATTTGTTGCAGTTAATAGAAAAACAAAATTCAACTTTGAGAAAAAATGAATTTATGATATGAAATAGATGAAAAAAATACAAAAACAAAATATGTCATATGCCATTCACTGCCTGGTTTTTCCATGGACACCCTCTTAAATGTATATGGTATGGTGTTTTATGTAATATTCAAATATCTGCTATATATGATATGCATAAACAATGATCGATCACACATTTAAGCACTTTTTTAAAAGTCTAACGAAACGTATAGATGTTTGAAGAAATAGAACTCACGTTATCAGTGTCGCTGAAAACAAACTATTTGGAACGCCAATTCGGTTACTAAGATGACAATCATTTTTAAAACATCAAACATTCTAAATATTTGTACACAGATACAGCAATATTTTTACTGGGAATAGAAAAAGTTTTACCCTTAGTATTCCGAATATTCCAACTTTTTATAGAACTACAAATTTACAGAAATTTAACATATCAATGTAAAAGTGCTAGCAAATAAGCAAAACTGCATGTCCATAACGGATGGCATCTTCCTAGTGTTCCTTAAATATTCTAAAATAATAAATATGTATACGCCAGAAACGCGTTTGTCCTCACACGACTCATCAGATGTGGTCGAATCAAAACCGTTTGCAAGTATTGTGACGAAATATTTGATAAAACTTTATAACAAAACAGGTCGCAAACCATTATTTCACTTTACGTGTAATCAATAGCAATACTACAAATTATAGTTGAATATTGTCAATACTGATTAAATACTCTTCTAATGCAAATGAATCATTAATTATAGTTCTTGATATAACAAATCTTTTGATAAGATATGAACCAAATTAACTTCACAAGCAGGTCAACATTTATTATATAACTTTTGACATGATAGAAACATCTGTTCTTATACAACTTAGAAATTGGACATACTTTTGGACAATTCGATAAGTGGCTATAATAACTAAGTAATTACGTTGCCGTAGCATCAGCGCGTACTGCTATATAAACTTGAACTTGAGATGGCTCGCTGAATTGTGAATCTCAGACTCTCCCAAATAGGTAGGTTCGGGACTTTTAAAAAAACATTATTGATATAAATTAATCTAAAAATATTTTAAAAAGTATTTCCTGTTTAATATTTAGAAATTAAGTGAAAATGTATGTCTAATTATGTTCTTGTTTTTCAATTTGTTTTTATCGTTCTGAATGTGTTTTATCTTGTATTGTTACTTCTGTTTCTTTAATAAAAATGCGATCTAAGGATAATCGTTGTTTTGTTTATCAGCTCATAGACATAATTTTGTCATTTGACCTTGACGTCATCAACGTTTTTTCATAGTTTACTCCAGTATAAAATGGAATTAAGAATCAAAGTATAAGAAATCATCCTTAAATACAAGATAAGATGTCATTTTCATAACGTAAATGACATAAATAAAATGGGGTGGTCACTTTTTAGTGTGCATCAATTTTTTTTAATGTAATTAGTTTTAGTTTAAACAGATTTATTTAGAGTGGATTGGGAAACAAGTTTTGCAACTTATCTTAATCCCTTTTCACTTTTTGGGTTCGAGTGCTGCCTTGTAGCGGCATTAGCCTACCCTTTTACGAAATCTACAAGGGTGTCTTTATCGTGCAAGAGATATGGCTCTCTCTTAACACGGGTCAGCCATTTATCGTCCCCTTCCGACGGACTATCATCGTTTCCTTAAGACCATACTCGCAAATGGTGTCAAGGGAGAGCCGAAAATTTTATGTTATTTCAGATAGACAGAAAAAATATTGCAGTCATTCCTTAAATACAAGATAAGATGTCAATTTCATAACGCATTATTCTTATTCATATAGAAAGATTTATATCTCCGCACCTCATATTTAATTGTTAGACAAGCGTTTCATCAACTCAAGACTCTTCAGACTTGGTAGAATCAAAACCGTTTCTTTCAGTAACTGCGAGCATTTTTTTCCGACGTAGTCGGTATAGTTTCGATTTGTGCACTTTGAACTTAAGGACGCTTAACTGTGTCAACAGAATACGCATGCTCGAAAATCCTTTCTGTGATTGGACAAAATGCTGTCATGGTGGGTGATTTGGTTGTGTTTGAAAAAATGTCTCGAAAATTATATCGGGATGGAAAGCAAGTGAAAAACTATAAATATTTGAACTAGATCTTACAAAGATTTATATTTTTATTAAAATAATTGTTTCTCCAATAGCTCTTTGCATCCAGGCCATGACATGTATATTTGTTTCTTGTAATTTGCACTGGTTTTTTTTACAAATAAAATTTTTAGGTGTCAGCACAATATTCTTATATATTATTGCCTTATATAACCAGACTTTGCAAAGAGTTTCTTGTAGTCAAATTCAGATTAAAGATTTTATTAAAGAGGTCCTGCTTCATTAGGACATTGTGCTTCTGAAGGTTATCGAAATGATAGTTTTAAACATATACTCAAATCTAAATACGTCGGATATCGTTTTTAAAGATATTCCTTGTTTATATAATATGGTATTGTTGACCACTAGTAATGAATTGTCTGTGCTTTTGTCTTTTGTTATCTTACCTATTTTAATGGGGTTAATCAGAGACTCCGATTTGTGGGGGATGTTGGCATTCTTAACACTAGCTTTGTCCCTTCTCTCCAATGTCAGTAACCCATTCAGTGGCTGTCTTTTCTTTAATATCATTTTTTTATCAATTTTAATTCATATGATTATTTTAATGTGGATCTTATAACCTAACTACATAAAGGAAGTATAATTTCTTCATTTCGTTCGTATATCTAATGCTTTGTGGTTGCATTTTTCTCGGGAACTTCAAATAAGAGCTTTCAGATTATAAGATTAATCTCTCGTCAGTTTCCGGTTTAGTCTTACACATTGCTATGAATAAAAATTTTCCTAACATTTGTCCCTCGTATTTATGTTATGGTTACGGAAAGAACATACAAGAAACAAGTACATATTTTAAATAAATTGGTTCCTACACATAGCTGTATCTTTGTCAATTGGTAAAATATTGGTAGTTTTGGTATCATTTGAAAGCTTGGGCACTTAGGATATATAAAGAACTCTTGTTGAATGATTTTTTTTAAATAATAAAAAAAATTGTAACAAGGAGAGCACATTTGCCTTGTTGTTCTAATCTGAAGTAACTGTTGTTTTTAGTTTCTAACTACAGGAACAAATACGCTCTAATATGCAATTAAGAGGTAACACTATCATTTTTCAGCACACGTTAGGATAAGGTATAGTTTTGACATGAAATGACTGGCACTTTATTTGAACTTTAAACAAATTAGCCATTATTGCTTTAAATTGCAGAATTTAACACAGAAAGCAATGGGGCTATGAATAAGTGGTACCTATTAGGCATTCTAAAATTTTGAATAAACCTGAGACCATACTACATGTATATCTATTCTTTATGAAAATGTCGTCCACAATTTGAACACTATTACAACGTATCCTTAAAATAAGTAATATCAGTTAACAACATTTCATGTAGCTATTCCAATACATATGTGTTCTACACTGTGACTGTCTTGTTTAGCTACAAGTATGTCAACAAAAAGGGCTCACTATCGGAATGGTTAACAAAAAAGGATTATCTAAGGAGATTTCAACATTCACCAACACAAACTCAAATAAAACTGTGGTAATCTCAAGTTTAGTTGAAATATGTATTCTGTTGAGTACCAAAATATTATAGGAACTATACACATGTATTTAATCTGACGAGTTTCATTTGCGATAATACAACAGAGATGGTATGCAAATTATTGGAAGAAGAAGAGTAGATTGCTATGATAAGTGTTTGTGTTTAGTGTATTTACCTTACTTTGTCGTGTTTGTATGAGCAAGGCGTTTTTAATAGACCCAATCCTTTAAATACCATCAGTATAGAGTATGCGTACATGCAATCATGTTTTGATTGTAGACTGTTAATAAATTAAAAGTTAGGTTTAATTGATGAATTAAGAAATTAGCGAATTTTATGGAAATCTTAGCACTATTGTGCATGTTGGATGCTGATTATAAATGTTGTTTTTACACTTATCATTTTGTCAAGGGATAATGTATACATGTACTTAATGTACTTGTAAACACTTTATTTCCTTTCGTTTATGATAAAAACATTTCAAGATGTGTTGATAACTTTCACACATACAATGTACATGTGTTACAGATGGTCAATGTATGATACATTGCATTATATATTTTATTCTTGGATACACGATGCATTAATTAGTTGGTTTAGGTAATAACTATAGGTGTCAGTAATTACCTGCTTTCAGAGTACTTTCAGTATGGTAAGTTAGTTGTTAGTTGTATTTTTGTGTGCTTTTTTTCGACTAATGAGTGTTTGTTCTGATATTGTGCTGTTATACCACTGTCCATCCTAGGGCGCATGTTCAAACCGCCACATGCTGTATGTGCCTGTCGTTAGTCAGAAGGCTGTAATTCAGTCCTTTTCTTTTGTTGCATTATATTAAATTTGTATTTCGTTTAATGGCTTTTGCCTATATACTGCATGACAAAGTGTCGGGGAGTTGATATTCTTCAATCCCGGCCATCCGTCCGTTCTTAATATACACAAGGCTGCATCTTTTGTCCTACTAACACTCCTCCAGTTTCAAGGTAGAAATTTAATATTAAGCATATTTATACATTGTCTCATATACATTTGTACGATAGGTATGCAGATTTTTCGGTATTTTTATTTTCTTATTTTTTTACGAAAATTTAATGATTAGTTTTTGCTTTAAGTTGTTTTTTGGGGAGCGGGTTTTTTTTTGGGGGGGGGGGAGGGTACGTAGTGATAGAAATTTCGCCATTTTTTAAAACCTGGAACTCACCATATTATGAAGAGTTCTTTTTCATATTTACAATAGGCGTCCATATCATCATTTTCAGGGGATCTTTGTTTTCTTAATAAAACAGTTCAAAAGAGATAGAATCTTGAACATTTCCATGTTCATTGAAATAATGACTACATGGTGCATGGTTCAGTGGCGGATCCAGCCATTTTTAAAAAGGGGGTTGCCAACCAGAGTAAAAAGGGGGGCTCCAACTTTATGCACCCATTTAAATGAATTGATCTCCCAAAAAAGTGGGGGTTCCATATAACCCCCCCCCCCCCCCCCGGATCCGCCACTGGTTTGTTTAACTTGACTTACTCCTCTTACGTTATTAATTTAAAAGCTAAAACTTCACTATACTATACTATACCGATCATTCGGTATGGACTTTTCTCATTGTTGAAGGCCGTACGGTTGCCTTTAATTGCTTACATCCAATTCATTCAAGTCTTGTTAGATCTTTCGATTGGCCATCATACCGCATCTCCTTGATTCTATAAGGTATAATATCTTATACGATCTTTTGCGTTATGTTTATCGTCTACTTGACCTAATAACCTTCATAGTATATATGATTACTTAATTTAATTCTCAATCGGATTGAAGATAATCCAAACCGATTAGCAAAACATTACAATGTAGTGTATGATCAGTTTGGTTTTATATTTGGGATACGGTATGGTATAAATATTATCATATTGAATACAAAAAACTAGTACGTGTTTATTAAGTCAGTGGTAAAGACATTATAACAGTAACACAGATAAAGATATATAGAGAACAACCGGTGCGACTCGAGACCGTCATGAGTAGTCAAGGTCGATTAACACCCTTTGAAGTATATACTTATTAATAACAGTCAGATATACATTGTAATAGAATGTAACAGTAAAGTTCTAGAATATGGTGAATGTGATTATTATCAGTATTCATGCATTTTTTTTTTGTATTAAATGTCAGAAAAAACAAATTTTTTTCTTAACTGTTAACACAAGCGAAAACTTTTTCTTATAGCTTACAGATTTTTTTGTAACTATCCGAACATGAATTATATTAAATAAATTACCATAAATATAATATATATACTCATTGTCTCTGGCAATATTAGCTAAGGGGAATATGCTTTGATATTTCATTAAAAACCCTATTGGCATTAGGATCTGAAACCTTTGAAAATAAAAATAAAACCCAATTAAATCAACCATTTGACGTCATTACAAATAGAGGTTATTTTGTACATTTTAAAATTGAATATAAGTAGTTGTTATATAATAGGTGCTAGCTTTGGTGGCTTCATCCCATACTCTCAAGTTTCCGGCCGACATGCAGATTTACTTTATTTGAATGCATGATAATTGCACATAATGAGATAACCATAAAAGCCATTAAAACTGATGATTTTCATCTCTTAATGTATTGGTAATTAATTGCTTTATAGATCGTCTGCTGATTCAATTGTTAAATAACGAAACCATTATATATGCATGGATTAACGCGTCATCAATCTTACCAACAAAAGTATTTTAAACACGCTCCAAATCGTCAACTTTTTTAAATTTGTGACACATTTTCGTGTATATTTACTTTTAAGTGACAAATCCATTACCATGTGGTCCAATTATTTCCCCTCCCGAGGTATTAACAAGGCTATGGGCGTATACTGTGATTTATCAACTGATGCGTGTACAGTCAATCGATCTACTGAAATTTAAAAAGAAAAGGTAAGACATTTGAATACGAGTTTTATTTTTATTTATTCTTTAAACTCATAAGTATAATAACATGTCCTCGTTATAGTATTTTGATATACTAGAAGTTAATGATTATTAAACATTAAGTTTAATCACCTATGTATCAGATGGACTTGCTCGGGTGGGGAGGGTGTGTAATTTAAAATAGCCACTGAATGAGCTAGGTACATGTACCTGTTTAAATGTAAGCATTAGGGCAAAAGAGATTAACGTTTAATTCAACTTTAACGTTTTCGGTTAGTGATATATTTATTGTTAGTTTTTATTTATTGTAAGTTTTGAGATTTTTTCTCTCGTTTAACTTTATCATAACTTTATCATATGTAAGAAATGTATCGGATTATATTTATTGTAAGCTAATGGACCTAATTGTATTCTGTATTTCACACAAGAGTTCGTGTGTACTGATCCGATCCGAATAGCGGTTTAACAGTTATTTGTTTTATTTGGCTAACGGTACATTTATTTGATCGCTTTTATCCGTATTTTAAAAACCTGCATAACAAAAGCTACACGAGGAGGACTAGTGCTTCAAATGTCTGGGTAGAAATGGCTCTTATTTAATTTAATTTTTTTCACATTTTCAAGTCGTCAGGTTCATAAAACGAGACTACATTATTAAAGATTTATAAACCTATATATACATTGTTTTCAATGTGAATGTTATAATTGTAAGCTTTTTCTATAATTGCAAACTTTTATCAATTAAATAATTTTCTTTGCATTCAGTCAATGAAATGTAAAGTGATAATTTATTCATATTTCATATTGTCCATACGTCCGGAGGGTATCAAAAATTATTCAAATTGTGTGTAGCTTGTAGTATTTTACCATATATTTATTAATGGAAAGTTCTCGGTGACAACAGCATTTAGGAAAAATCGATTGATAAATGTCTTGGGGGAGGAAGAAGTTATAGAGAATGTTTTATCTTGTTCCATCAAATATTTTACATGATTTCAATCTTTTATACAATATCAAAAGGAGATGTGGTATAAGTACCATTGAGACAACAAAACAACAGTAACAAGGAATGCGGAGGTCAGTATGTTGTTTAACATATTTACTGTACAATATGCGTCCGTTACAAGAAATTTCTTTCTTTTTTGCAGTACTATTTTTCAAGTTAAGCCTTAAGAATGACTGCAATGGTAATATTATTTTAGCAAAATGTATTAATGATAGAAAAAAAATCAAACGTTGAACATTCCACATACATGCATATCCATTAATTTGAGTGAGTCGGTGAATTTATTTCGAGTAAATCGAGTATTTTCAACCTTTGTCGCATTTTTGTGTGATATACATGTTAATCTATGTACTAATGTTTTTTAAATTTTATACGTAAGGATATTATTTCGAAAAGGGTATACGATTCCCCTACCCCATTCCCACCATTTATTAACTGCTTACTAATTTGCGCTTTATTTTTCAATATTAGAACATGCAACAATTACATAGTTATGTTTCCCTAAGCCTATATCACCCTGCTCTGTCGCTCAGTAATTCTTGTATCAAGACTTCAAAACGAGACCAGGCATTATCAGCGACGTCACAATGTGAGAGGAGTAGTTATCAGCGACGTCACAATAAGAGAGGAGACGTTATCAAGCTTGTCAAGCGTAAAACTGTCTTAGGGAGAGGAAAAAGACCGATACACAGATAATCGGGTTTTCTACGTATAGATATCGTAAAATATCAGACACTCGACACAATATGAAATGTTTTAGCTCGTTCGCTACGCTCACTCGCCAAAAAGGTTCACATTGTGGCTCGCGGCTGATATTTTACGATATCAATGTGTAGAAAACCATTCCAAAAAATATATTCTAATAGTTTACCGCTATATACATGTATTAGCAAAGAAAGTTGAAACTCTTATGCAGATATCAGTACATATAAATAAAAAAAATCCTTTCACTAATACCTGACTTAATTCAAGTAGACATTATTGATCGGTTAACTTATCTGGTCGTCTTTGTCTCTCCATAAAAGATAGTTATTATAAACCAAATATTATACTAGGTGGATAGAATAAATACAAAATTCAACTTTATTTGTGATCGATTGACTATTTCTCTACACTCATTCTTTGATCCAAATTTCAATAAAACTAGAAAAGGTAAATATTAATCTACCGTTATTACATAAAGATCTGAATAGTAAGTGTACGCGTTCACTTGATCTGTCCAAATATTTGTTTTATTTTGACGATTGAAAATCGACTAATGTATATACAGATATAGCTTGATGTTCGGTGTGAGCCAAGGCTCCATGTTGAAGGCCGTACTTTGATCTTTACTTGTTTACGTTATGAGAGAGTGTCTCATTGGCACTCATACTACGTCTACTTTTATCTACAGATGTACATGTATTCAAATTAATATGGTATGTGTTAATATAAAAAAGATGTGGTGTGATTGCAAATAAGACAACCCTCCACAAGAGACCAAAAGGATACAGACATTAACATCTATAGGTCACCGTATGGCCTAGAATAATGAGCAAAGCCCATACTGCATAACCAGCCATAAAAGGCCTCGAAATAACAATGTAAAACAATTCAAACGAGAAAAATAACGGCATTATTTATGTACAAAATATGAACGAAAAACAAATATGTAACAGGCGAGGTTTTTCGATGTCTATTTTCACCAAGACCACCTTTTGATATTCCGGGGAGGTTGTTGTTTGTCGGATTGACTGATTATTTATATCGATTGCTACGCATGCTTTTGTTTCATTCGTACTTTTGTACGCGATTGGTTACATTTTAACTGCGTTTTATGTTATGAAATATCCACTTTTTTCCTTTTTGTTGAATGTTATTTATTTTCATCTTTTTATTAACCAGGTCAGAATATTCATTGTTAGAATAATCCGGCCACTTCCACCTCCTCGAACATCAAATGGTCATAGCATTAGTATGCCAATTCTAAGTACACCAAGTTTTCAAAATGTTTGTTAAAAGTGATACTGGTATCGTGTTGTCAGTTTATTTTCGATCTATAAGTTTGAATGTCCCCCTGGTATCTTCCGCCCTTCTTTTAGTTTATTTTTGATCATTATATTAATTTTATTAATTGCGTGATTACTCTAAATAAAAGCACATGAATGTTAAGTGTGAAAATTTATGGGAGTAACTTTTATTTCTTCCCTCACCAGGATTCGAGCGCCTACTATTCATAGCGTGTACACACACTTTTATATTTTGCTTTGTTGTCCTTTAATATATTAGATCGTGTTGAACCTTTTATCCCGCTCTTTGTCTTTATGCTTTTGCGTTCCTCATAAATTCATAAGTAAATTCAGAAACTCGCCATGTTCAATGCAAATTCAAACGTCATGATTTGCTACGCAAAAGTTACCAAGCAACCAAATATAATTCACCATGGAAATATGATATCATTGAATTAAGTCAATGTCATTTGTCACTTAAAATTATCATCAATATTATTTTCTCTTTGTAGCTATCTCCAATGTGAAGATAATATATTTGACCAGACACGTTGATAGAAATGGCAAATGTTTTTACAAAATGTTGTACAGCCGTGAAACATTTTCCTAGCAGATTTCTATGTCTATGTTTTCATTTTCTTCAAGCAGGAATACTTGATTATTATTTAGTGACATATAAAGGGAAGGCATGGCTTGCGTGTATTGCAGCAGATATAGTGGTTGCCATAGTGCTATGTTTGTGCTTTTTCCTTTCGTACAGACATCTAAATCGTGCGAAACCCAAGGGAGATAAGGAGGCTGACCCAGAGTCGTCTAGTCTGCTGTTCGTTCCAATATCGTGGTTTGCTTACTCCACATTACTTGCGATCAAAGTAGGAATTGCCTTCAAGGATTTTGTTTTTCTTCTAAGTGAAGACATTTTTTTCGGACCAAATACATTGAAAACAACTATTGCTCTAGGCGGCGTTATATTTGCATTGTTGTTAGCGACAAATCATGATGCTAAGCCTGGTTCCCCGAGAAGAAAATATATCGACGAATTAACGGGAACAGTAATATTCGACATTCTTGACTGCGTGGACAGTATGGAAATCTTGTTTTCCAAAGAGGAAAGGGACACTTTTCCAACAGGAATGGATGATGCTATTATTGGTATCGCGCTAATTAATTTTATATTACCTACTATACCGCTTATAACTCTTTCTAAAACTAAGTATGGAGAAGCCAAACTTTCACATAAGCTTGTCATGATTCACAAAGTGTTACTCGCATTCGTTGTCAATTTACCGTTACTGATAACCCGGATGATCTTATGGCATGGTTTAAGTCGTGGAATATCCATATTTTCACTAAAAAATGTCATAGTGATTGGAATGATCTCCTTTGACTTGTATGAAACATTAGAAGGAGAAGAAAACGAACAAACTGAGAATAATAATGATGGCGTTGCATCATCTGGCCAGGACGGACCAGCTGTAGAATCGTATGCAATGGAAGACAGGTTTAACTACATGGATTAACATCTCATAAAGGGGAGGCGTGGCTTGCGGATCATACTAATTACAATTGCTGGATCCGCCACTACAAGTCATACTGCTTGGAGCTGAGATATGCTCATATGATACGCGCTTTTATACAGAGACTGGTTAAGACCAAACTAATATTGTAAGTGTCGTTCATATGAGTATAACGAAACCAGCGCGGTCTATATTTGAGTTAGATGAACTACATGTGTAACCGGTAAAATAAGTGGGTAAATACACGTAGAAGACAAGAACATGGGTCGTATTTTTTTAGTATATACCATTTGTACAAGAAATTTATAGTGAACGGATGGAATGGATATTGTTCATAAAAAAAAACATAATCTATTATATCAGTTGAGTTATTATGTATACATATAAGAGTCACTAAATGTCCAACAGTAAAGAAAATTCCAAGAAATAAAATGTGTTTTAATTCTATTTACATGTAGCACAAACTATAAAAATAAGAAAATGTGGTCTGATTTCCAATGAGAAATCACTCCATCAGATTCCAAATGACATATAATGTATTAACATCAAAGAGAGGCGAAAGATACCAAAGGGTTATTCAAACTCATAAGTCGAAAATAAACTAACAATGTTATGATAAAAAGCGAAAAATGACCAAAAGATAACAGTACACAACAGACAACATACACGACGAGACGATTACAGTTAAACGAAAATTGTAGGTATTCCTATGCGTACCTTTTGCGCCACTGTAATTTCAGAATTGTTCATGTACTTTATCATCGTAAAACTTTATTCATTCAAGATAATAACTGGAACATAACATAATAGTATGAGTAGTTTTTTTTAAAGGAAATACCGGATATTCAATTTTCCATAAGAAGATTTGGTATGATTGTCAATGTATATTGAACTCGGTGTCAACTTTCTATGTGGTATGATGACCCCAAGGTGAATTTTCACAGGATTCAGAATACCATATGATTTCAACCTTCGAAAACTGGCTTAATTGATACCTATAGTTATAAAAGCTGTTATAATAGAACACGACACAACAAATTGTGAAACCTTTAAACGGAGAAATCAACGCTCTAATTGATTTATTTTTACAAAATAATGAAAAACATTTACGACAGACAGTAACGGACGACAACAACTGAGTTACAGGTTCCTGAATTGGGACAGGCACCAATAAATTTCAAAGCGTATTATTCCATCACATGTACATATATACATGTATGTATTCAGGATAGTGCTTCTGCGACCTACATGTATCTTCTTGCATTGCCGTTTTTGTTCCATTTTTCATTGACTTGTAAAAAATAAATACTCTCATTGAGAAAAACTGGAAATTACCGTAACTATATTTAATTGTTGTATATATCATATAACATGAGTTTGACCATCATGCAGTATAATTCTGAAAGATATTTTCTATACTAGGGCTCAGATTTCATAATTTTTAACATTGATTTTTGTACTAGTAAATATACATGGTCGTGTTTTATTAGTTGTTAATTTTTTTAACAGGAAGTTCGGATACTGTGTAGTTCAACGAAAAGTAATAACTGCAATCGCGCCACCATTCAAACTTAAGAATATTTTCTCGGTCTAATAAAAGTTTCATCAAAAACAGTTTTAATTACAATAATAATTCGTCATTTTATGTCTTTGATTTTTTTTATGCCAAATAAAGAATGTGAATAATGTGACATCTCTTTAGTTCAGTTTGCTCATAAAGATAAAGTTTCAGGATATATGTTTAGTGAAAGTGTATCTTGATTTCCACTGATAAATGTAGTAAATAATTGTTTTGGTCAGAAATTAAGCGACTATGATATATTTTACTTTAACCCATATCGAATTATTGAAATATGAGGATAATTTTACTTAAACTTTACATATACATGTCAAGGTACAATACATGGGCTACGTCAAAAAGTTTAATACAACTTCGATTCGCTGAACTATTACTGGAAACGTAAAAGATGCATTTATCTCTTTTATTTTCTGATTAATTACCAGTCTAATTCTTCCAATGTATGAGTATATTTGTATTCAAGCACATAGAATTGGAAAATACGTTTTTGAATTTGTCGTAAAATCATCGTAAATCTTTTAACCATTTCAAATTCATAGGTCTTTCTAAAAAAAATGATGTGTTGTTGAAACATAAATTTTCCATTTATTAATGTAAAATAATAGTACAGTGTGTCCACAATCGTCATAATACGTACATATCTGCAACTTTGTGTCACTGTACATTCATCAACAATGAGCAAAACCAATACCGTATAGTCAGAGCTTTTATATACCTTGCCATGACAACATGTAAAATGAAACAAAAAATACATCAAAACGAACACAAAGTACTCGTAATTGCTGAAAGCTAGTTTAAAACAATTTGCAGCTACTATCCATAGCATCTTCTCACAGACTTTAGATGTATGTACATATGTCGCGTCATTGATATCTAAAAGAAAACATCACTATGAGTTTGAGAAAAACAGCAATACAAGCGCGACATTCCTCTGCTGTATTTTTTTTTTCGTGTAGTCGTGTTTTGTCCCGAGTAAAACCATCGCAGCATTTCTTATTCTTTTCTGAAAATTTAACACTTTCGTTCATACATTTCGCCAAATATTATATAAATAATACGAAGCTTAGAGGGTAGTAGAGCAGATTGTTATCCCGAGTAAACATTGACAACCGCGGCGGGGCCAAGGTTGACAATGCTTTTTCGAGGGATAACAATCTGCTCTATCACACTCTCAGCGGGGTCGCTCCGATATTCCGACACCCCATTAGTCTGACTTGTATTAGTCCTACACCCCACTGGTCCGACACCCCAATAGGCCGACAAAGGTTAATAACTGCCGTCATAGAAAATATACTTCATGAGGGTGTTTGTTGATTAGGATTTAAAGAACAGAGAATAATGGTCAAAATATATAGAATAGAGAAAAATGGACCAAAACAAAAATTAGACAAAAAAATGGGCAAAAAGTATAAGGAATGGAGAAGATGCCCTAAAAATAAAAGAGTACAGGAATGAAAGACGCCTATTCCCAAAAAGTTCAGTAAACTAATACAATATGTGTTCTACATGGGAACACATTTTTCCAAAATAAAAATGCCATTAGCAGTGCAATCTCTCATCATAAAGGATAATGTGCATGTCATTAGAGCTCGGATACAGTCAAAATTGCAAAAAGAATCATTTAACCACATAGATGGACTATTGTTTTCAAACATTACTATTTCCATTCATCTATACTGCACAAGAACTTAAAGATCGAATAAAGGCAACAGTAATATACCGCTGTTCGAAACTCGTACAAATCGATTGAGAAAAAAAAAAATCCGGGTTACAAACTAAAACTGAGGGAAATGCATCAAATATAAGAGGAGAACAACGACACAACAGAAACACAACATTAAAATGTAACACACAGAAATAATAAAATTGTCCAATCAGTGATACATTTTCTATACAAAAAAGACGGAAGCTTTAAAACTTCTATAACAATGGATGAAATGTGCTGTCAGAATCAATATGAAACGAATATAGTCATGAAACATTTGACATTGGCCATTAGACAAACAAATTACTACCCAGCCTGTACAAATAGGCATGTCCATGTACTGTTTTACATCTATACTACTAAAAATAGACTGATTTATTAGATGCAACTTCTCAGTCTGAAAACGTGCAAAGTTTGAAATATTATGATAACTCGTATGATAATTATGATAATGTTTTGTAAGTCCTAAATTTGTCTTTGAAACAATCTTGTTTCCACAGAACACGCTTTTTCCTTTTTTAGAAAATATCAAAATCCTAAGACCGTCCGCCGTATTGCATTTCCAAATTCATATTTTGATAGATTACTCCTTTCGATATGCCAACAGATATTACGTAGCTCATACGGTTGAATTAAAATTAAAAAAACTTCTGAAAACCACAATTTGCTACGCTGTTCTTAGGGTAATTATTTTTTTTATTTTCCAACCGAGATGAATGTGGTCTTTTGCATTATGCTCCCCGTTTCCCTCTATTTTGATGAAATATAATTAAATATATTAACCGTGTCTAAATCATAACAGTTTCCATCTTATTGCTATGTCCACACTCTTTGTTATTTCAACGATTGCCCAATGGTAATATTTTGATGAAGTATAATTAAATATATTAACCGTGTCTAAATCATAACAGTTTCCATCTTATTGCTATGTCCACACTCTTTGTTATTTCAACGATTGCCCAATGGTACCGCGATTTCGCAGGTATCTTCTAGTAAGCGATAACATTTGTAGTTGCATATTTATAACACAACAAGCTGTGTTTTTCTGTATATAATTATTTTATTTTTTGTTTTTTGTTGCATATTTTAAAACAATTTATCGGTTGTCTTGTGAACAACACTTTTAAGCAAATATGCGACATGAAAATAACTCTAAACAACAACATTTCTTTTGACATTGACACTGTCACAGGAATTTGCCTGTGTTCATTATTTCTATAATCTACCAGTCGGTGTCTTTTTTGGCTGTTGTAAACGCGGATACTCAAACAGATTCCTTTCGGAGAACGCGACAAACTTAACAAAATTCTATTTGATTTAACACTGTGTTTGGGAACAATACAAAGCTGCCTATCTTCATGTCCTTCATGTTATTAATTCCACAAAAACTTCACAAAGTATATATAGGTTGACAAAATGTTCGCTACTCCGCGTCTTAATCATTTTATATTTTGGTTGGATAAATACATACCACTATTTTCACTTATATTGTTACGGCCAGAAATCGCCTTTAAATTGTAGCCAACAAAAGACACAAATCAGTGGTAAAATTTAACAATATTTATTATACAAAAGTTTACAAAAGGTATTACACAAAAATTACTGTCAACTTAACTGTCAAATATGAGTCCAATCTTTTATCTTTATCTGTATCCGGAAATCTTTCGGAATCCAATCTGAATAATACGTTCACTATACTAGGGTCACAATCCAGTATGATGTTGTTTGTAGAATAAAAGTGTCAATCCAAATGCTGTGAATACTAATGTCTATCAATGTCTATGTCCAAGTTTAATTATGAGAGTTTAACTTTAGTGTCTGTATATATAGTGTTGTCATGGAAAATTCTAGAACACTCTATAATGGAACATTGTGGAAAATCCTGGAAAGTTACAACGGAAGTTTCTGGAATAACGTAGAAGTTTAAATTACGCATCTTTTATAAGGATCATTCTAGAAAGTTCCAATCATTCTGTGATTGTTCCAGTGATTCCTAACTGCACAGTTATAAGATTATTTGGCAAACAACTATCAGGCCATACAACATAAATTAGGCCAACATAAATAAACATAATAATTACAATATCATAACACTATATATATATCTACCAACCATGCAACCTTGATAAATTGCTTTACCTGTTCCTAGTCCTTCGATGGACAAGGTCAAGTGAGTTCTAATTTATATCTAAAATGCAAGTGGGAATAGAAATATGGTTACATTTGTTTACTTCCGACTGGCTGTAAACCCTTGTAAGTATTAGACGTCCGTTATACTGTTAGGATTGTATGATTTTTTTAAATGTCAAGAGTGGTGACGTTATATCCGATGCCCCTGTAGTTCGTTTGTCTCCAAGTCCACAGTTCTAATCAATGGCAATAGATAAATTCGGACCGTGGTCAATAGTGTCTAGAAAAACAAGAGGTGACCAAGCCAACAGTAAACGTTGAGCTTTATTATTTACGTGTTTGTCAACAAGAACTAAATACATATTGAGTTTCTTATCATTCATAAACGCTCTCCGTAATTCATTGCCTTACGAGGAAGCATTAAGGAAATTCACTAAGACCGAGGAACTAATTTTGTTGGTTCAGTAGCAATTTGAATATTGTTTCGATTAATGTAGAAGAAGGGCAAGTTCATACATTTCTTAAACAAACAGTACGGATTTTCAATCCTCAATATTTATCAAATATGGGAGGAGAGTTGAAACATATAATCGGCATAACCTGTATAATTCTGGATTCTATGATCTTGGAAGTACAATTAACAAATCTGACACATGAAGTGTTAATCACCTTTTTTTGGCGGAAGTGTATGCCATAGTGAATGGTTGACCGATCGTTCCAGTATCGTCTGACCCGAAATCGCTTTTAATACTCAGTTCATCGATGTTACTCACTCAGAAAACCGGTTGTTACCCTGGAACTATTGGAAAATTTGGTACGAAGGATCTGTATATTGCACTTTGGAGACGATTGCAATATTTGGCAGATATTTTCTGGCAACGACGGAACAAAGGGTATCTTCAAACTATACAAACACGTCGAAAATAGACAGACTCTTCTCCGAATTGAAGGAAGGAGATATTTTGCTTATTTCAGACAAAATGTTTCGAAAGATGAGTGGAATTATTGTTAGTCCTTAACCAGGTCATGATGGACGAGTTAGAAAGGAAGATGTTTGCGTTGCTAGAAATAGTTCAACTTACATGGTACTGGCAAGAAAATACGGATTTTTTGTGTTATTAAAATTTGCTGTTACAAAATATTAGAAATTATTTTAAATTAAGGCATGTATCTCCCTCATGCAAAGCTCTGATTCCTTTCACGGATTTGGCTATACTTTTTGGACCTTTTGGATTGTAGCTCTTCATCTTTTATATAAGCTTTGGATTCAAATATTTTGGCCACGAGCATCACTGAAGAGACATGTATTGTCGAAATGCGCATCTGGTGCAAGAAAATTGGCACCGTTTATTTCATTACTACCACTGGGTGGATGCCTCTGCTGGTGGACTATAAGTCCCCGAGGGTATCACCAGCCCAGAAGCCAGTTATTCGGAACTGGCATGAAAATACGGATTTTTTGTGTTATCAAAATTTGCTGTTACAAAATATTAGAAATTATTTTAAATTAAGGAATGTATCTCCCTCATGCAAAGCTCTGATTCCTTTCACGGATTTGGCTATACTTTTTTGGACCTTTTGGATTGTAGCTCTTCATCTTTTATATAAGCTTTGGATTTCAAATATTTTGGCCACGAGCATCACTGAAGAGACATGTATTGTCGAAATGCGCATCTGGTGCAAGAAAATTGGTACCGTTAATTTAATTACACTAAACCTTTTTCCGAAATTGTGCTGTTGCTTAGCGTGTATCTTTGAACAATGACTTTATTAAAAATATTCTGTTTTCCATTTGCAAGATATTCTAGGGAATATAGTTTTGTTTTATTCATAACTTTTTGATTATTATATGTTTAATATAGTGTCTTCCTTGTTATAATTTTGGACTTCCGGTAATGCATACACCCATGCCGTTCACATGCTGCACTAAAATACACATGAAACCCATGGTATTTGATGAATAGAACTCCATAAATCAATGAAATAGTTAAAAATAGTTACAGTTCATTAATTTAGAACACAACGTTCGATAATTAACACTGACAGTCTTTAAATTAATACACCTAACATAACGTGATAAAAATGGCGGTGCCCTGGGGAATTAAACCACCATTAAAATTTCAAAATTGTGTGACAGGTAATGAATTTGACGAGTGTACAGTTATAAACTCGAATAACAATGGAAAAAATCTTTAAAATGAAAACAATCTCAGTGACACTTCCTTAACATTTGCAAAATCCCCTGCCTCGATTCTCAGAAGAATTATTCCTAAAAAAAATCTCCAGATGGAAAAACAATAAAACGATACATTAGAGGGGGGGGGGGGGGGCAGAAACCTCTTCCACTTTCATAGAGAAAAACGGCAAAAACAAAAAAACACAGCATGGGAACGATAAATTTGCAGAACAATGGAGTTATAAAAAAAGAAATTTGAAAATCTTTTTCACACTATAACACAAATTTGACCAAATGCTAAAATATTTGTTTTACCTATAATTCGAAGGAAGAACATGGGTGATTGAAGAGTACACGATGCCAACGAAATCCTAGCCACAGAATGCTTGAAATTTCAAAAGATAACATCAATAAAAAAAGTTTGAACCAACAGATGAAATGTTCTAAGACCAGTAAACAGTAAACAAGGTCTCCCTAAAATCGTAAAACAACTTTAAACAGCAATGAACATGTATAGGAACAGACCTTCACGTTCTAATCATGCTAACCAACAACCAATAACTGCAGGAGGTTTAGACTTTTCTCTCCGGCAACCAAACACTAGTCAACGATTCAGTGCATTTGACAATTCTATGGATAGACCACCCCAATGCTACAAAAAAATAAGATGTATCCGCCGTGATGATACCACAAAATTCCTAATGTCCAAAGTGGGGTCCGATGCCACCAGAAAAACCCCAAGTCCATCGTGGGGTCCGATGCTACATGCTAAAGCTTTGTGTCCCCCATAGGATCAACCGCAAACCAACATATTGCCATGGCAAGTCCCTTGTATGTGGCAACCTCATCGTCAGTTCAATCAAGTACAACATTAACTGTCTATTATCTGTTCTATTCATAAATACATGCATGTAAACAATAGATAATTTCACAAATTATGAAGTTAAAACTATAGGTTTTATAATTTTCATTTTTACTTTTGATTTTTCAATACATAAATGTTTTTCCCCACAGATTAATCCACCCTTTTTGCAAGTGTCATATAATTTTCTTTCTGATAATAATAAAAAAATATATCATTAATTCTTTGAATTACATTTTATTGAATTTAAAAATCATTTAAACATGTTAAAGATAACAAAAACAAATACAGATAAACATCAATAGCCAATACTTTAGTTGTTTACCTAAAACACTTGATGTTAAAATTTTGTTTTCTTTTTAATTGGAAAGTATCCTAAGAACCGGTATATGTTTAAAATACCAAAAGGTTCATGTCTGTTTTTCTTCTTTTATTGTACATAATCTCTTTTATATCTTGCATGACTATAGATGTATCATAAAGTATGTCATAATATTACATGCAATCAATACATATAAACATATATATATATATAAGTTATACATGCACATATCATAAGCATATATGCTTCTTAGTATAAAGATTTTGTTTGTGTTGTTCCATCATCTTAAATCAATGGGTTTTATCAAATCAATATTGTAAAATGTGTACAAATTTACCAAAAACTGCTGTTTGGAATATTGAGGGTCTCACCACTGACAAGATCAATGACCCCCATTTCAACAAAATTTCATAGTTTCAGATTATAAGCTTTATTGAAACTTGAACACATGATGTTGATGTTAATGAAATAAGTATACCAGATTTCTGCTTTGTTGACAGTAATAATTGAAAAAAAACATCATAAAGCTAGACGCAATTCTGGTGGAATAAATATTTTTGCTAAAAATTCCATTTCAAAAGGAATAAAAAAAATACCAAAATATCACACTGATATCCTTTGGATCAAAATTGACCATATTTTTTTAAAATTAATTAGGACATATATATATTGCTACAGTATATATGTCTCCAGAAAATTCTAGCACGCATATTATTGGGTTAGAACCCATTTATGACAAGCTACTAGCTGATGTTGTTAAATACTCTATTTTAAGGTAAATTATAGTCCAAGGCGATTTAAATGCCTATGCTAATTCAAAACCAGATTTTGTTGCCTTTGATAATTTTTGTACTTCACTTCAAGATGATTTACAATATATTTCTGATTAAAATATAACAAGGAATAACCTTGACACCAAACGTGTCAACAATAGTGGAAAGTGTCTACTGAATTTATGTAAGGAATCAGGCCTTATAATACTAAATGGTAGAACCGTAGGTGATTTACATAGTAAACACACTTGTATTACATACAATGGATGTATTATGGTAGATTATGTGCTTGCATCTAAAGAATTATTACATATAGTTGGTTAATATTTTGAAGTACATGACTTCACTTCTTTGTCAAATCATTGTATAATAAGTTGTTCTTTATTACTAGGTTTTATTATGCCTCAAAATACACCCAAATATCAGTTGCATCATATCCCAAATAAGTTTATATGGACCTCTGAAGCAATGAATCTCTACACATTAAAGTTATTAAATAGACACAATATAGAGAGTAAAAACAAATTTGAACAGTTTTTGAAATCCACTTTTAAAGACTCTCTAAATTCATTTAGTACTATACTATATGAAAATGCTTTGAAGTCTGCTAAACTAGTAAATAATTCGAACGTCCTTTTAGAAATAAACTGTAAAATAGTTAAAGACGACCTTGGTACTCTGAATCTTGCCGTGAACTTGGCGTTACAGTAAAAAAATATGCAAAGTTAGTTAATAAACGTCCCTATAATTCTGAATACAGACATACATTTTATTCTTACAGATCTAGTCTTAGACGTCTATGTAATTATGAAGAAATAAATACAAAAAAGATATATTTTCAGAATTGTATACATGTGAGAAAGACCCAAAGATGTTTTGGAAATTTAAGTAGACAAAAGAGTAATACAAAAGAAAATGAATCTTTACCACATGAAGATGTCATCCATGCCCCGTTTTATAAAAAAAAATGAATAGCTGTGACATAAATCACAATAATTTTCCCTCTAAAATTCTTAAAGATTTGACTCTCTAAAAGAAAAGTTTAAATTATCTCATGTTTTAGATGACTTAACTCACTTGAGTTCAGAGATAACAATTGAAGAGATAGTAACAGCTATTCGTTTAATTAAAAATGGCAAGAACACATCAGCCGACATGATTTCAAATGAAAAGTTGAAAAAAGCACAGCACCAGTCATTATTTGCAATACTTATTATGTTTGACCAACTATGTAATTGATATACCATGAGCCTTAGCCATTTATTGTTGATGAGTTTGTGCTAACAAATATGTGTATTTGTGTCAGGTGAGGAGTGTTCCAGAACATTATTTTTAACGTGCTTTCCAAAGATTCTGTTTATGAGATTATCTCTCTTTATCAACACAACGCATGGTTGCTCGCTTGAGAACTTTAGATAATTGTTTGGTGTATTATTGTCCACCACATTGAAAGTTTTGCTATTTTTGTATTATTATGTATGTTTTGAAAAGTACCTTTAGTTTAATTATGACTAGAAAACACCCGCGAAATCGCGGGCATATACAGCTTGTGAACTGTTGTAGGATGATTTTTTGTAAAAGATATTATGTATTGAGAATTACATAAAAGATATCTCCCTTTTTCCAAAGTCCGATATTTGTTTTCTTTCTGTTAAATTCAATTATATTCGTGTTTCTGGTTAACGACCACAATTATTCTTCTCCTTTGCTACAATGCTTCTTTTGGTAAAAGTCAAATAAAATTAAAAATTTGCACCGTTTCAAACATGAGATAAATGTAACTGCTTATATATAGACCATTATTAGTCTAAAAAATATGCTTCTATGACAATTCATCAGTGCTTTTTTAGAGCCTTATTAATATGCCAATGGTAGGATTTGAATCATGTATGAATGACTAATACCGACTAAGGCTAATGAGAGGGGTTGTCGATCGGAGGGGTCCTGCTCCCGAAATCCCGGGCTTAAAACCATGAAATCCCGAGATGCAGAATTTAAAGGAATTCATATCCCGAAATCGCAAAATATAGTTCCGGATCCCGTAAGGATCAATCCCCAAATCCCGAGCTTAAAAACACCCGATCCTGACGCCCGAAAAAGGTCCTGTCTCCCTCTAATCTCTACCTTACTTTCATTTTTGCCAAATCACTATTTTCCCTTTTAACAATAAATTATATATAATAGAAATTCCCTGACAGAATACAGAGAGTCTTTATATATTAAAGTAGTATAATCGTAAACGCGAAAAATATTTGTCCTCTCTTAGGGATATAATAGTTGTGAGTTTTGTGATCTAAACACCGTGATATGGAGAACGGTCTACGATTGGATGTACTTGTGTCACATGTTTTACTTATAAATATAATATAAATGCAACTGGTATGACCCCCTGAATAGTAAACATTTAAAAAAAAAAACAGTAGACAGAATACAGAGATTCTCCATAGATTAAAGAAGTATAATCGTAGTTTACATGTAGATAAACGCAAATAATAATTGTCCTCTCTAAGGAGGTATAATAGTTATGGTTCTTGCAATGTAAACACCATGACATGGAGAACGCTCTGATTGGCTTATCTATTTTTCTGTTTTGTTATCTATCATACGATTGGTTGTATTTGTGCATGTTTCAAACAGGAAGTCTTATCTATGACTGAAAGTCATTTTGATGACGGAATCATTTCCGGACTCCTTTTTTGTCGTTTTTTCTCCCAAAATAACTCAATCTGAATAATCATAAGAATAGATGACAAATGCGACTATGCATGTTACCTATAGGACACAGAAACATGATGATTGATTTATTGTGGAAGGAAGAGAAGCGACACCAAAAATGAGGTCTTCTCGTTTAATAGTATAGATTCCTGTGACGATTTAAAGATTGCAATGAAAAGCCTTTGCACATTACTGATTTCGATAATCATATATTGTATCATTTTTCGGACATTTAAGCAAGTTAAATACATTTCATAGTAGTCTTACCCCTTTTTTTGTGTAAGTATCTGGTCTATATCGCCCTCTGAAAGGAGTTCGTCCAGTAAGACTCCTTTTTGGCCCTAAAATATAGCAGTTTTACAAAATTGTAAAAATGTTAACTTTTAGTTATTTATTGGACAGTAAAATGCTTCTGCTACATGAATATGGGCTGTTTTTGACAATACAATGCATATATATCGAGTTCTAGCACCATTAAGTCATGCTAAATACACTCATCATAGATACTAGGACTAAATTTAGTGTATACGCCAGACGCACGTTTCGTCTTCAAAAGACTCATCAGTGAAGCTAGAATCCAAAAAAGTTAAAAAGGTCAAATAAATTACGAAGTTGAAGAGCATTAAGGACCAAAATTCCTAAAAGTTTTGCCGAATACAGCTAAAGTAAAACATGTCTGAGGTAGAAAAGCCTTAGTATTTCAAAAAATTCAAAAATTAAATTACTGATATCCTCACAATTTTAGCTTTTTAGTTAACTTTTAGACGGTTTTCGTGTAAAACGAAAGTGAAAGCATTCGTGTTCATCCTTAATATTAAAATGTAAGTTGTATTTTATAATAATACATAACATATATAAAGGCTGAGGATAGACACGGATGTGGCCACTTTCATTTTTGTCAAAAATCATCTAAAAAGTGGTATGTTTCGGCATATTTGGTACATTTTTCATACTTCAGCTTGAATCGGTTCGTTTTTTATTACTAAATCAGTTAAATCTTTCACATAAACTAATTGATTCAAATAAAATAGACACTTAAGTGTTTAAAAAGTGTTCAAATTCTTTCGTCAGATGAACCTGAAATTTGAGGCCAAAATCGGCCCTTACCGGACCTACTCCTTTGTATTATGTAAAGTGTCCATTTTTTCTATTAAATTTTCTATGAAACGCCATTTTTGTCATAAATATTTGTAAACAATTTTTTGACATTATATTAAAAATTGTATATTTGACTACAAATGTGTTTGTAAAATTATTTTATATAAAAAAGAAGATGTGGTATGAATGTCAATGAGACAACTCTCCACAAGAGACCAAAATGACACAAACATTATCAACTATAGGTAACTGTACGGCATTTAACAATAAGCAAAGCCCATACCGCATAGTCATCTATATAAGGAACCGAAATTACAATGTAAAACAACTCAAATGGCCTAATTTAAGTATATAAAAAGTATGGAAAAAATAGTAAAGGTTTTAAGTAATTCAAAGTAAGGAAATCCCTGGCTAAATAATTTACTAGTAATACATAGATAACGTTCTTTAAAATCAAAAACGTCACAACAGACAAGGGCGTAGCGAACGAGCTGTGAAATATAAACACCGTAAGATGGTGCCAAAGGAACATCACCATCTAAAAATAGCAAATTACCAATAGGGAACGAAAAATCGTCCCTTTCGTCATAAATTATATTGTGGGTACCTGTTTAAGACCGAAATGTCTAAATCTAGGAAAGGACAGTTATTACCGTTTAAATTTGATTTATTTAAAGTAAGTTCCTTTAGGATTAATGTCAGCATTATATTGAAAAAAAAACGTAATTGTTTGACGAAAAAATATCATCAATATAACGGTAAGTGTTGTTAGATTTATCGATTAAATGCAATTTTGACGGGTCTTTACTGAGCTGGGTCATAAACTGTGATTCATAACAGTACAAAAACAAGTCTGTTATTAAAGAGGCGCAATAAGTGCCCATAGGGATACCTACAACCTGTCGATAAACGTTTTGCCGAAAACGTTCATCAATATAATCAAGGAGAAAACTAACAGCTTCAATCATCTTATCACACCTTCAGTAAGTATATCTAATAAAATTGAGAATGGAAATGGGGAATGTATCAAAGAGACAACAACCCGACCATAGAAAAAACAACAGCGGAAGGTCACCAACAGGCCTTCAATGTAACGAGAAATTCCCGCACCCGGAGGTGTCCTTCAGCTGGCCCCTAAACACATATATACTAGTTCAGTGATAATGAACGCCATACTAATTTCCAAATTGTACACAAGAAACTAAAATTAAAATAATACAAGACTAACAAAGACCAGCGGCTCCTGACTTGGGCCAGGTGCAAAATGCGGCGGGCTTAAACATGTTTATGAGATCTCAACCCTCCCCCTATACCTCTAGTCAATGTAGAAAAGTAAACAACGCATAACAATACGTACATTTAAATTCAATTCAAGACATGTCCGAGTCTGATGTCAGAAGATGTAACTAAAGAAAATAAACAAAATGACAATGATACATAAATAACAACAGACTACTAGCAGTTAACTGACATGCCAGCTCCAGACTTCAATTAAACTAGCATATTTACCTTTTCCATTAGAGAAATGGCTTTAAATGAGCTGAAGCAAACATATATTTACATTAAGATTAACCGAACGACTGTTTAATTGGATAGCGAAGTTTTTGTTTGATAAGATAGTGTGGAAGTGTAGGTTAAATAGTTGAAAATTAAAACAATCTAAAGAATCAAAGGACCATCAAAAGTACATAATTTTATTTATTTAAAACATCCAAAGAATATTTACACTCCAAAAATAGGTAAATCAACTATGTTCTGATGAGTCTTATGTAGACGAAACGCGCTTCTGGCGTACTAAATTATAATCCTGGTACCTTTGATAACTATTTACACCACTGGGTCGATGCCAATGCTGGTGGACGTTTCGTGTTATCAAAATAGGGAGGTATTAAGTTTTGATCGGTGGAGTCATCAAATATACTAAATAGGTGGATAAAATCGATACCTCTTATATAAATATTTAATTTTAGAAAATGACGTTTATGATGTTTAGGTTTGTCGATACGCGGGAATAGCCTATGATGGCAAATAGCTGCAATTATACAAGAAAATTATTACAGTCGGCTAAAAAAATATATTGTATCACACTTGAAAATATCGTGTAATTCACTAATGGGTATTTGACAAGGTTTATAATAATGTATGCCTACCATTGTTTTTAAATATAGATAGCGGATTACCAAGTGTATAATTATAACGATGTTTAATTCGCTGATTCTGATTGATACGTTGGCCATAACATTTATTTTTTCATTGTTGTTTATCCCTAATATTCATGATATCAATAGAAGAAATTGTAGATATGTTACCATGTTCATTTATATTGTCATTTAGCCCAAGACTTTTACGCCGATTTTTAAAATGTCATTCTTTCATTTCCGCCGATTTCATTTTTTCATTTGCGCCAATTTTACATTTGCTCCTTATTTCATTTACAGTTTAACACAGGTGAGTAACATGTCCTATACCTTAAAGGTATATTTTTAAAACATGGTTATAAACGTTGTTCACTTATGTTTAAGTTAAGAAAATTCAGGCCGTTACGTGTGTTAAAATGCGAACTCTAGAAAAGTCTGCATCAGTACGTTAGCCAGAAAAAGAAAAGATAATATTCGTTATTGACAATTACGACAAATATAGAAGAAACGAAATTACAAGAAAGGAATATACCAGATGTGTTGTTTATAAATACTCGGCAAAAACAGATTTATGATTTTAATGTTGTATTTACATTTTTGATTCGTCATTTTAGTATAAACAGAGTGCTGTTATCTTAAGTTTACTTCTGCGTCAGAATATAGTGTGTTTGAAATAACTTATCCTGCTGAACAACCTATTTCTACCTCACCGTACGTGTTGAGCAGAGGACAACAGTCATATTCATGTTATGAATGACAATTCATATCATTTGTACAACTGGCTTACCAAAGAGGTTTATAAGGATAAATGAAAAATAACATTCACCTGTAGTTTACCTGTAACAATGCAAAAGGCCGGTTTAATCCAAAACAGTTTGATCATTTTACGGGAATCTTCAAATTATTTATGCGATTGCCATTGTTTCTTCTGGATCATTTCGAATGATTGAAATCGATTAAATTTAATATTACCTAAGTGTTGATAGATTATACCTTTGATTTTTTTAGGTTTTCGGAAGCGGTATAGATGTTCCTGTGTTCCAGGGATGGGGTAATTGAAAACGTAATGGTAATTAAGTGTAATGCATTACAATTTTTCATGTAATTGAATGTTATGTGTAATTGAGCATTTTTTTAATTACATATAATGGTTATTTAATTAATAACATTGAAAAAAGCATGTAATGCTCAATTACTTTTGAATTACATTTCAATTACATGTACTTAATTGGTGTTAAAGATAAGGATTTGTGTTTAATAAAATAAATTGTAAAATTATATTTATTTTTCAAATATTGATATCACATACTTTTTTTAATCATTTTGTCAAATTAATATACACAAAAGGATTATAGAAATAAAGATTAACAGCTGTAAAAACAAACAGCAACTAATCAGATTAAAATGTCCAGGGGCAATGCCACTATTACATGTTTTTCATCTTATTAGCAAAATATTGCTAATATTTAGACATTATTGTAATGTTTTTGCCCTATCATAGATTTGAAATACTCATTTTTATATAGTTTTATAGTAATTGTGTTAAGCTCATTCAGTGCTAGTGAAATTTCATCAGAATTATTCTAGATTTGATATATTTAGTAGTAATTGCTATATTTAGATTGATCTCTTTGTTCTCAAGGAAACATGATAAGTTAAACCACATGTTGACCTATTAACCTAAATTGCTGGTGCAACTGAGCCCTTATTATGGTGCCCGGTTGCCCTGTAACTGCTTAGTCAGCAATTATTTGCCCTAGTAAAGTTTATATAATGGTGCCCTAGAGCCCTACTAAAATGATTACTCAGCAATAATATGCCCTAGTAGGGCATATCTTTATGTTAGTTATGTAACTGGGCAGAGTATGGTATAAAAGGAAAGAGAGAGTTAGTGCGAGGGTAGAGAGAGAAATAGAGAGTCCGATTAGTGGTTGTTCGTTATATCTACTATGCTGTTGTATATACTTTACATGTGTTTTTAATACAGTATTGAAATTTATCAGCGACTTTGTGTCTTTATCTGCAATCTAGTTATTGAGACTACACAAGGATCCCGTATTTTTCAAGGATATACTTATTGTATTCCTTGTTCTTGTAACCAGGATTTCCTTTAAGGAGGCGCTACCAGTTTTTTATCCATTGGGAAATCCTGTTTCGAAGGTGCATCACTTGTATTCGTCGTCTTGTATGCTATATCACTGGCATCTCGTCATTATACTTATCCTGGACATACCTTAATTGTACACTTGCATTTTTCGATTCGTTACATTGGTGGCAGCGGTGGGATTCAATAAGTGTGACTTCAAAAACTTTATTGTAAATAAGAAGATACATTCATTCTTGTGGATATTGCAATGGAAACACCTAGGATTGTTAGAGGAAGAACACCTACTCGGACTCCAATAAATTCGGAGGTAAGACATTATCATTATAGAAATAGATTATTCTCCCCAGATGACTCTGGGTTTGGCAGATCCCCTGCCACTGGTACTCCCAGGGACATCCACACGGAAACAATGCGAGGCATGCCGTATAGACGGAGAGCCGGGCAAAGTTCACCGAGGGATGCTCCAGGTAGAGACCTTCAGGAGGATAATCATATGACGGAGACGGTTATAGATAAAAGGAATAGCTGGAGAAAATTTTGGTTAATTTGGGTTGGTCTGCTCTCTGTTTGTAGTGGGCTGGTAACAGTAGCCTTGGTCTATTTTCCTAATAATAAAGTAGTCCAGAGATCACAAGAATATGTGATGTCCGGCTTATTAGTAATCATTGGACTTATTGTCTTTACTATTGTTTTTAAACTAATTTGGCATTATGTTTTTGGCACTCATGATATATATGATACCCCTCCAGCACGGTCCGAGAACATGCGAGATCCTAATTATGGGTTTAGCGGTTACCCGGATAATGTTGGGGAAGATGAACTGGCAAACTCCTCGATACGTGGGCAACTATATAGTCCTAAGATAACGTCCGAGGGTCCGACGGAATGGAATGCAAGATGCACCACGAACGGGCACAGGCAACCTCCTGTTGGGCTTCCCGGACAAAACTATGGACAATGTAATAACTCGCACAGGGCAACAGATGAGTCAGGTTTTTCTAACCGGACCTATATCTCGCCCATGATAAAACCTAAAATGGAGAATACAGCCATGCATGAGGACGAAGGACGTGGAACGATGCAATTATTTAACCAACCTGAAACTGCAGAGGTTGATAATAGGTATTGTAACCAGGGTAAGGAACCTGTTTTGGAAAATATTCCTCATACACAAGAGTACTCTGTTCGAAGAACCTTTTCTGGGACGAGTACAGACGTGTGGAATGACTTCCTTCAATATTTTGAAAACCTGGCTGGTTTAAACAGGTGGAATGCCGAAAAGTCCAGAAGGGTCCTTTTAAGTACACTAAGAGGACAAGGCTATGGAATTCCATTAGTGATACAAAGAGATTACAATAGACTAAAAGAAAAGATGGGAGAGAGATTTGGACACACAGCTATGAAAGAACGCTATGTAACTGAGGCCAAGCTGAGAAAAAGGCAACCTAATGAGTCGTTAAGAGACTTTGGCCAGGCAATTGAGGATTTGTATAGGAGGGCGTACCCTAGTAGTCCTGAAATAGTAGAAGAAAGCGCTATAAAATCTTTTCTAGACAAATGTGGTCAGGCAGAAGATTTTCGTCTAGCCGTTAAGCGGACTAGACCTAAAACCCTGCAAGATGCCGTTTTGAGTGCAATGCAGGAAGAGTGTTTGCGGGCCAGAGAAAAAGATCTTGCTAAGGACGGCAAGATAGTAAATCGACAAATGTATGAAGTAGATGATGGGGGAGACATACAAGATGTAGCTACTAATGGGAATTCCCGAACTATAGGTTCAACAGATCACGAGGCGAATAATAGAAGTATAGAACAGTCCCCCGTAGTTACCCGTATGATTCCGGCAGGGGGTACCGAGGGCGACCCTACAGCCGAGGTAATGCACGCGAAAGAGGGAGATACCGTAGATACGATAACCGTTCACAGAATTTCCGGGGACGAGAGGAACCTCGTAGAGATTTTGATGCCAGACCGTTAAACTAGAAGGGGCCGACACCGGAGGCCAGGTGTCGGTCACTCGTGAGCGGCCTAATGGGAATGGTGGATCTAATGGTAAACGTAAAAGGAGAAACCAGAAGAGGAGGAGGCTTAAAGAGGGTAAGCCTCTTTTAAATAGTAGTAGTAGTAGTAGTAGTGATAATAATACGTCTGGAACACTTGGCCCTAAAATTGGAGCCTCGGATAATCCGGCGGTCGTTGCATCAGATGTCCGTGTAAAAGGTGTTGGATGTATGCTGATACGGGGGCAGATATAAGGAGCCCTTGTTATATGGAAAATTGATACAGGAGCTAAAAGCACCTTTATATCTAAGAATACTTACGATATGATGGTTGATAAGCCAGCACTTCACCCAGTGGGTGGGAATTATGTTGCAGCTAATGGACAAAAGTTGGATTGTCTTGGCAAGGCCAAGATGATTTTAACTTTTCATAACCAAGTGTTTGAACACGAGGTTGTTGTTGGCGGTGTAAGTTGTAATTTAATAGGTGAAGATTTTATATCCACATACAGATGTGTATGGGATCATGATGAGGCTAGTTTTATTATTAAGGGCAGCCGAATACCCCTAGAAGGGGGCGATGTTAGTTATAGGCCTGGGAGAGTTATAGCCCTGGAAAACATGTTAGTGTCGGCTGGGCAAGAAGCTATATCTAAGTCAGGTGTGACAAACCGGGCAGGTATTACAGAAGAGAGCAGTTTAATTGGTATTTTAACACCAGAAAGACCATTTCTGGAGAAATATGGGTTAGCCATCGCTAGGACTTTAGTCGATGCAGCTAATGATGTCGTTTATACCCGAGTATTTAACCCTGGACCTAATGATGTTGTGGTTTACAAACACACCCATATGGCTTTGTTTACTCCAGTTAGTCGAATAGGACATACTTTTAATTTGAATAAGAGTAAAGATCCAGTTCTACAGGTTACCGTGGCTCCTATTAGTAACATGGCAGCCACGATACCTGAGCATTTGAATGCAGTATTAGAAAAAGGCTGTTCACACCTAAATGAAGAACAGAAAATTAAATTTAAGAACTTTCTTTTAAAGAATCAAGAGTGTTTCGCTAAACCTGGTGAAGTAGGGCGTACTCATTTGGGGACACATAAGATCAAACTGAAAGATGAAACACCTATTAGAGAACCCCCTAGACGAATACCTTTATATAAGAGACAGGCTTTGGAGGAAGAGATTGAGAAATTGGAACAACGGGGACTAATAGAAAAGTCATCAAGCCCATGGTCATCACAGACAGTTATGGTCCAGAAGAAGGACGGGACTTGGCGCATGTGTATTGACTACCGGAAATTAAACGAAAAGACCATCAAAGACGCCTACCCGCTTACACGTATTGATGAGAATCTAGATGCTTTAGATGGGGCCGAATGGTATACGTCACTCGACCTCGATATGGCCTACCATCAGGTACCAATGGAAGAACCAGACAAGGAGAAAACAGCATTTGCAACACCTAGAGGTGGCCTTTATCAATTTACCACCATGCCGTTTGGGCTATGTAATGCGGCGAGTACGTTCGAAAGAATAATAGAGAAGGCACTTGCTGGACTACAGTGGCAAATAGCTGTTTTATATTTAGATGACATAGTCGTTTTTGGTAAATCGTTTGATGACCATTTTGTTAATTTAGAGAAAGTTTTGAGTAGACTGTCGGAAGCAGGTTTGAAGTTAAAACCTAAAAAATGCCATTTCTTGCAAAAAGAGATTTCCTTTTTAGGCCACATTGTCTCAAAATCTGGTATAAAGACTGATCCAGAAAAGATAAAAGCAGTATAAAGTATGCCAAGACCCAATACCGTGACTCAGATGCGAAGTTTTCTTGGCCTGACTTCATATTACAGGAAGTTCATAAAAGACTACCCCAAAATTGCCAAGCCTCTATTTGATTTGACTAAAAAGGAAAAGACTTTTAATTGGGAAGAAGTTTGTGAAACAGCTTTTAAAGACCTCAAACTGAATTTGATTACCCATACTGGCATATCCCCGGGCAGAAGGGTCCGAGTTTATTCTTGATACTGATGCCAGCGCCTATGCCATCGGGGCTGTATTATCACAAGTACAAGACGGTAAAGAGCGCGTTATCGCCTATGGTAGCCGCAGCCTAAATAAACCAGAGAGGAACTACTGTGTAACCAGAAGAGAGATGCTGGCAGTAGTCTACTTTACAAAGTATTACAAACATTATCTCCTTGGGCGTCGTTTTAAATTAAGGACAGACCATGGTTCATTAACCTGGTTGCAGAATTTTAAAGACCCGGATGGTCAAATACACAGATGGATACAACAACTGAGTCAGTTCCACATGGTTATTGAACATAGACCTGGTGCCCGTCATGGTAATGCCGACGCTATGTCTCGACTTGTAACACAATCAGGAGAAATTTGTAAACAATGTGAAATGCCCTGGAATTATGTATATGATGGACCAAATGAGTTTGAAATTGAGCATATGAAAGAAGGTAAAGAAAGTAAGACTGTATGAATGGTTTCAGACGATGATGATTTGGAACACAGAGATTTAGAGGACCCCGAAGCAAGTTGTCCTAGTCTACGACGTTTGCCCGACATTTCAGACGGCGCTACGCCCGGATTGGGTAACGATGTTTCCGGAGAAACACCAACTCTAAGAAGGGGGGAGAAGCCTAATAGACCAAAACCAGCAAAGAATAAAGATGAACCTAGTATCGATTTAAGTCTAAATTCAATTCGTGAAAAACAAGAAGCAGATGGTACCTTGAAACAAATTTTAGATTTTAAAATGAAAGATGAAAAGCCTAAATGGGAAGAGATAAGTCGAGAAGGTACGGCTTTAAAATTCTGGCTAGCTAGATGGGAAATACTTGAGATAAAAAATGATGTTTTGTGTATGTACTGGAAGATAATACGGAAAGTGCTAGATGGAAGATCTGTTTGCCTAAAATTTTGGCTGAAACAGTTCTTTGGTACTTACATGATAACAAAACTGCTGGACATGTAGGGATAAAGAAAACTTGTGAAAAAGCGAAACTTTCACCGTTTTATTGGCAAAATATGCAAGAGTCCGTGAGGAACTATGTAAACAAATGTGAGATATGTGGAGAACGCAAAAATCCGCCTAATAAGAAGCGGCATTTCATGAAATCATATGTAGTCGGTTCCCCCTTTGAGAGAATCGCTATAGATATTGCAGGACCTTTTCCTATAACTGACCATAAGAACAAATACATTTTAGTCAAAGAGGACTATTTCTCCAAGCTAACAGAGGCATATGCAATACCCGATACGCTAACCACAACTATCGCGGATATCCTAGTGCGAACTTGGGTTAAGAGATATGGTTGTCCATTGGAGATACATTCCGATCAAGGCAGGCAATACGAGAGTTCAAAGAAGTGTGCCAACTATTAGGAATAAATAAGACCCGAACGACTCCTTTACATCCTCGTTCAGATGGGATGATAGAACGGATGAACAGAAGTATCAATGATATGCTCTCCAAATACATAAAATCATGCCAAAGAGACTGGGATTTATATTTGGACTTTCTCACTATGGCTTACAACTCTACTCCACATGAGAGCACCGGGATTAGCCCGCATAAATTAGTTTACGGTCAAGAGAAACGCCTTCCTTTAGAAATAATCACGGAACCTATAGACGAAAATACGGAAGAACCCCAATTTGCGTCCGATTACGTCCAAGAACTTGAAGAAAGATTCAGAAAGGCGCATGACTATGCGAGGCAACATTTGAAAATTTCGGCAGAAAGACAGAAATTATTATACAATGCCCGTGTGAAACCTAAAAATTATGAGGTAGGTGATTTAGTTTGGAGGAACCAGAAAAAGAATACACCAGGACTTAAATTAAAAATTTCTAGACAATGGACTGGCCCATGGGCAGTTGTTGATAAATTTAGCGAAGTTATTTTTAAAATTCAACATTCACAGAAATCACCGCCGGTTATTATACATGGAGACAATTTAAAACTATGTAGAGGAAATAAGAAACTCGATTGGGTTGCAAAAATTTCAGAGAAAGCAAGTCCCGGCAGTATTTCCAGCCCTATCTCGTTTCATCGAGGATAAAGTAGACCAAACGGGAAAACAGCACACGGAAAAACAAGTAGGAGGTGAAATTCCGACCAGTCCATTAATTGAAAACAAAGAAAAGTCTGAGTTAAATAAATCTCCAGATGTTGATTATGCAATAAGTCCAAACAATTCGGGCACCAGCCCTAGTACAATCCGGAGTCCGGGCGTGCTCCGGACACGTGTCCGATACTTATGTAAACCTTTGCGCGGGAAAATTACTGAACCAGAACATAAACAACAAACACGCAAAGGAAGAGCAGTTAAAATACCAGCGAGATTCAAAGATTTTATACACTTGGTAGAGGAAAACGAAGCAAAGATGGATAACAATAATAATGAAAAGCATATTTGTGAGGACTGTGGGCAACAGTATGCAAACAAGAGGAATTTAAGAAGGCACAGGAATCAGGTGCATGACGAACAGGTCAGTTATGTGAAGTGCCCAGAACTCAGATGTAACAAGTTCTATTACCGAAAAGAGTACTTAGCCCTTCATTTAGAGTGTGCCCATGGTTTCGGCCACAATGGAGCTAAGGAAAAAGTGAAGCAAACCAAGATGGAGAAAGGCAACAGGAGTGAACTTGAACCACGCCGCAAAGTTCGGAAGATGAGCGCTACTTGCACTAGCCCAACACTAGGGGTGTCTGTTGATGGGCCCAGCTCTATCGACAATACAGAAGGAGCCGTGGGAGGTGAACCGCCAGCACAGTCAAAGGTGACAGTTGAATCAGTCCAGTTTGTTGATTTTCTTGAAGTACATGCTGACAGTTCTGAATTCGACGATGAACAATCAAATTCAGTAAACTCTGTTGAACAAGAGGGTGAGACATTTTTAGAACTTTTGGACAGTTTAAAGGAATTGTCAGATAACTACAGTTCAAGTAGTCACGTGACATCTGACCCTGTTGATGAGACCCCTATAACTTCAGGGCCGTCCACATCTGTACGTATTCACCCAGAAGATGAACAAGTTGCTGGCTCGTCTGGGTTATCATATGGAGAAGTGTACCAGTCAGAAAGTGAAGATGAAGCTGATAATAATGAAGAGGTCGAGGAAATTAGTGACTATTTTGAAACTGTAGAGACAATATCTATATCCTTAATCACAACAAAACACTTTCAAGGAAGTACCGGCAATTTACTTTCAGAAAAAAGAGAGCATAGGTTTGGGTCGTCATTACATCACGACCCAAGAGATTTAGACTGGGGCCGCTTCTTTGGAGATGTGCAAGAGGAAATAATTAAACACGCTCAAGAGGATCATCGTAGAGAAGCAGAGGTGGAGGAACTATCAGATGACAATGCTGAGGCCGAGTAACACAGAACAGGATTACCAAGGGAGGAGAGAGACACTTTTCGAATTGCAATGTACTTTTATGTAGACAATTTTTGTTTGTTTGTTTGTAATTTTTTTATTATTCTTTTTGTTTCCATACTCTATTTTATAAGAAGTGTTTAATATGTTCGGGCATGTATTTTTATTGAATTTGGTGTCTTGTAACCCTTTCATTTTTGGTGTTGCTAGATACTTCTCGTATTTTATAGTTTGTTTAGTAACGGTAAATATGGAGGTATTTAACGCTTTGATCCTGATAATTTTGGAGATCTCAAGCCCTTTTATTTTCGTACAGATGTATATATTATATTGCTCCGTCCTGGACCATAATTTTGTTCAGAGTCCCAAATGTGCCATGTTGGTACCTTGTTAATGAATAGTAGCATTATGTTATATGTAGTTTTTTTAAATGGGATTCCAGTCATAAAATACACAAGTCAGTATTATATTTTGTTTTATTTTTATTGATTTTGTATTGACCTTGGGGACAATCAGTTTTCTTATTGTTATATGTATTATTTTAATTGATAATTTAATAATGTTGGTGCTTGAGACCCTTAATATTATTGGTGTCTAAAAACTAAAGCCCTTTTTGGTCATTTATCTTAAATGTGCATTTAAAAGTATGACTGTATGGAGGTTGTTTGTTTTGGTTTTTTTTTGTTACGTATATCTATGCATAATATTACCTACATGAGTTAGGATTTATTAAAATGTTGTTTATTTTATTTACATGCATGTGAACCAAGTTTTATATTGTTGTTTTTTTTATGAGATTTATAAGGTGCTTTATATGATATTTTTGGTGTTAAGTACTGAACAGTGGAGGTTCAGTGTTAAGAGGGGGGCTGTGTAATGTTTTTGCCCTATCATAGATTTGAAATACTCATTTTTATATAGTTTTATAGTAATTGTGTTAAGCTCATTCAGTGCTAGTGAAATTTGATCAGAATTATTCTAGATTTGATATATTTAGTAGTAATTGCTATATTTAGATTGATCTCTTTGTTCTCAAGGAAACATGATAAGTTAAACCACATGTTGACCTATTAACCTAAATTGCTGGTGCAACTGAGCCCTTATTATGGTGCCCGGTTGCCCTGTAACTGCTTAGTCAGCAATTATTTGCCCTAGTAAAGTTTATATAATGGTGCCCTAGAGCCCTACTAAAATGATTACTCAGCAATAATATGCCCTAGTAGGGCATATCTTTATGTTAGTTATGTAACTGGGCAGAGTATGGTATAAAAGGAAAGAGAGAGTTAGTGCGAGGGTAGAGAGAGAAATAGAGAGTCCGATTAGTGGTTGTTCGTTATATCTACTATGTTGTTGTATATACTTTACATGTGTTTTTAATACAGTATTGAAATTTATCAGCGTCTTTGTGTCTTTATCTGCAATCTAGTTTATTGAGACTAAACAAGGATCCCGTATTTTTCAAGGATATACTTATTGTATTCCTTGTTCTTGTAACCAGGATTTCCTTTAAGGAGGCGCTACCAGTTTTTATCCATTGGGAAATCCTGTTTCGAAGGTGCATCACTTGTATTCGTCGTCTTGTATGCTATATCACTGGCATCTCGTCGTTATACTTATCCTGGACATACCTTAATTGTACACTTGCATTTTTCGATTCGTTACATTATATACATTGTTTGTAATAAAAATTATTTTCAATATTGTGACAAGCACACTATTTAATATTTTGAAGTAAAAACATTTTTTTTAAATTTATTTATAATTTCTTTATTGAATTATGTTTAACTTAAATGACTTCACTTCAGATGTCAAAATACCCCTTGATGTATTGACAAGTTAATAGGAACAAATTCCCTTTCCTGTCAATATGATGATCTTCTGATCAAGCAATATCTGCGACATATGTTTCTGTCGAAAGACTTTTTAAAATCACTGTCAAAGTGTTCAGACAAGAGAGATTCAGACTAAATGACAAAACATTAAAATAACTAATGATTATCAAATGCAACGCTTAAACTATGGTTACATGAATATTTTACACATGCATGTATAATATTGTTGAAGAATATGATGAAATGTAATGTGTAATTTAATTAATTACTTAAGTAAAGTATTTGTAATTTAATTGATTACATTTCAAAAACTGTGTAATGTGTAATTGATGTAATTGATCAGTTTTGCAATGTTATGTGTAATTTAAATAATTACATTCCAATGTAATTGACCCTAAGCCTGCTGTGTTCGTATAAAAAAATCCCGTCCTGTTTGTCCTACATATTAAGGTTTGTACAAAAATATGTATTCACGATAGTCCTTCTGCGACGTACCTCCTTGCATTGCAGTTTATGTTCCATTTTCTCCCTGAAATCATTTACTTGTAAAATCTACATGCTCGCGCGCATTGGTGAAATACTAGAAATTACCGTAACTATATCTATTTATTTGTACTGTTGTTGGTGTATATATTATATAGAATGTGTTTGCATATCAGCCAGGATACGAATATATGTTTCTGCTGTACATTTTCTCTAGATTTCAGATTTTTTAACACGTGTACTACTAAATATAGCACATGGTCGTGTTTAATAGTTATTATAATATTTTTCACCAGGAAGTTTGGATATGTTGTAGTTCAACGAAAAGTAATAATTGGAATCATTCAAACGTGAGATGTATTTTCTCGGTCAAATATACAGTTTCATCCAAACAGTCTTGATTACAATAGGAAATCGTCATCCTATGTCTTCTTATATTTTCTTTTTCGTGCCATATAACTATGTAAATATTGTAACATCTCTTTAGTTCTTTGTTCAGTTTGCACCTAAAAATAAGTTTCAGGATATATTAAATGAAAATGTATCTAGATTTCCAATGATAAATGTAGTAAATAATAGTTTTGGTTATGAAAGTTTCCCCAATTTAAAGGGTAACAAATTTTATCTCGGATCTTATTTTATGCCATATTTTCATTAGTTACAGTCTGTGAAAACGTTCATTTGGGAGTCATGTTTCTTGTGTATATTTGACTTTCCATCCTAAACAGTTATTTTTTTTCGTTCCTCGTTAATTCGTAAGTAAATTTAAAAAACTTAACTTGATCACTGCAAATATAGAAGTCATGTTTCGCTACGCACAAGTTACCAAGCAACCAAACATGTATTATGAAAATATGATATTATAGATTTAAGTCAGCGTCATTTGGACAAAATGTGTCACTTAAAATTATCAGTAATATTGTTTTTCTCTTTGTAGCTATCTCCAAGCTGAAGGGCCGATGTTTGACCAGACACATTGATAGAAATGGCAAACGTTTTTACAAAATGTTGTAAAGCCGTGAAACATTTTCCTAGCAGATTTCTATGTCTATGTTTTCATTTTCTGCAAGCAGGAATACTTGATTATTATCTAGTGATATATAAAGGGAAGGCGTGGCTTGCGTTTATCGGAGCAGATATAGTGGTTGCCATAGTGCTATGTTTGTGCTTTTTTCTTTCGTACAGACATCTTAATCGCTCGAAACAAAAGGGAGATAATGAGACTGACCCAGAGTCGGCTAGTCTGCTGTTCGTTCCGATATCATGGTTTACTTACTCCACATTACTTGCGATCAAAGTAGGAATTTCCTTCAAGGATTTTGCTTTTCTTCTAAGTGAAGACATTTTTTTCGGACCAAATACATTGAAAACTACTATTGCTCTATGCGGTATTATATTTGCATTGTTGTTAGCGACAAATCATGATGCGAAGCCTGGTTCCCCGAGAAGAAAATATATCGACGAATTGACGGGAACAGTAATATTCGATATTCTTGACTGCGTTGACAGTATGGACATGTTGTTTTATAAAGAGGAAAGGGACACGTTTCCAATTGGAGTGGATGATGCTATTATTTCTATCGCTCTTATTAATTTTATATTACCTACTATACCGCTGATCACTCTTTCTAAAACTAAGTATGGAGAGGCCAAACTGTCACATAAGCTTGTTATGATTCACAAAGTGTTACTCGCATTCGTTGTTAATTTACCGTTACTGATAACCCGGATGATCTTATGGCATGGTTTAAGTCGTGGAATATCCATATTTTCACTAAAAAATGTAATAGTGATTGGAATGATCTCTTTTGACTTGTATGAAACATTAGATGGAGGAGAAAACAAACAAACTCATATTAATAAAGATGGCGTTACATCAGCAGGACAGGACGGACCAGCTGTAGAATCGTATGCAATGGAAGACAGGTTTAACTACATAGAATAACATGTCATAGGCGGATCACCAAAATGAAAATTGCTGGATCCGCCACTACAAGTCATACTGCTTGGAACTGATATATGCTTATATGATACGATTACGAATTTACAGTTTGATAATGTTATAATATATCTACAGTTATATATATTTTCCGATATCTCTTTGAACTTTCCATATGGTGAAAACTAAATTATTTAATGTCCAAAAGGGCGAAAGCCAGGACCGACCGTGCAAGGGCTGTATAGACAATGAAGGTCGTTAAAAACTTCCATTTGTAGTTGTTCAAGTCGTCATTTGTGCCGAAGACAATAGACAGTGAACATCGGCAAGGTTAGAAAGGAAGTAGTTTACAGCATGCAGAAGGTTCAGTTTAAGTGAAGTGAAGTGCTTGGAACCTGCGGACAGAATATAAATAGGCTGAGACTTTTGGTTCGGTACAGATTGTCCAAACAGGGCTGGTGCTAAGGGTTTGCGTCTCACATCTCACACCATTGCAGTGAGTGTTTGCTGATATACCATGCCTTAGTGCTACCCATTATTCCAACAGTTGTATACATATATTTAAATATAGTTTCATACTTCACCAGTTGAAATAGTTTTAATAATTTGTTTAAATGAGTTCCAAACATTTAGGTTTCAGCCCAGTTTCATACATTTAGTTTCAGCCCAGTTTCATACATTACGATTTCAGACCATTTCCATACATTTAGGTTTCACCCTTGTTTCTAACATTTTGTTTAAAACTAGGGTTTTGTTATTAAATTGTCTCATTTTACCAGGTTCGGGTTAAGTAAATGGGTGTTGAAATTCGTTTCTTGTAGTATTTGTTTTATATTTGGTAGTGATAGCGTAAAAGAGGGACGAAAGATACCAAAGGGACAGTCGAAATCATAGTTCAAAATCAAACTGACAACGCCATGGCTAAAAAATGAAAAAGACAAACAATAGAACACATGACACAACATAGAAAACCATAAAATAAACAACACGAACCCCACCAAAAACTAAGGGGGATCTCAGGTGTTCCTGAAGGGTAAGCAGATCCTGTTCCACATGTGGCACCCGTCGTGTTGCTTATGTGATATCAAATCCGGTAAATAGTCTAATTCGGTAATTGATCACAAGGTGTAACGAAATGGATCTCTATATTAATTTAATACCAAGTAGAAAACAATAAACTTGCGACAAATATGGTAACCACAACATGAGGTGCTAAATTGTTTACACCATATCCGGATTTCAACGATTAATGTCTCTTCAGTGGTGTTAGGGATAGAAAAATATTTTGGAAGGTCAGTTAATCTCTCTCAAATAAGGATAGACTCTTAAATTTTAAAGAGTCACATTAGGATGAACGGATTATATAAACCGGAGGGGAAATATAGTACAAGCCCAAAACGAAATTAATACAAACAAGTATAAATGGAAAACGAAGTTCAAACCTATGATTGCGTTAGAGAAAACCGCAATTTTTATACGTGTGTATTTAACAAGAGAGGGACGAAAGATACCAAAGGGACAGTCAAACTCATAAATCTAAAACAAACTGACAACGCCATGGCTAAAAATGAAAAATACAAACAGACAGACAATAGATATAGGAAGATGTGGTGTGAGTGCCAATGAGACAACTCTCCATCCAAATAAAAATTTAAAAAGTAAATCATTATAGGTTAAAGTACGGCCTTCAACACGGAGCCTTGGCTCACACCGAACAACAAGCTATAAAGGGCCCCAAAATTACTAGTGTAAAACCATTCAAACGGAAAAACCAACGGTCTAATCTATATAAACAAAACCAGAAACAAGTTGCATTTTTGTTAAATAATCTGGCTGTAATAGTACACATGACACAACATAAAAGACTAAAGAATAATTCACATGAACCCAACCAAAAACTAGGGATGATCCCAGGTGCTCCGGAAGGGTAGGCAGATCCTGCTCCACATGTGACACCCGTCGTGTTGCTTATGTGATAACAAATCCGGTAAATAATCTAATTCGGTAGGTCACATTCATGAAAGGGAAGGGGATTGTAGTTACGATGTAAGGAACATATCCGATATCCGATATCATTTGTGAAACGGTTATTCCATAACGGTCAACCAACTCGTGATGGCGTCCGTAAAATTTACGAAGGGATGATTTCAACTTCACCATTTGAGGTTTCAACTCCCTCAGGCAAAGTTGGCTTTAGATGAAATTGGCTATTTATTTTAGGTATTTTTTTACATACAGCTCCTCAACGGTTTCGGTACTTATACATCTTCGGATTTCAAATGTTTGGCTTTGAGCGTTCCTGATGAAGGTAAATCCAGAAAAGCGCTTCGGACGCAAGAAATTAATAACGTGTTGTTTTCAATATTTTACATCACTGGGTCGATACCTCTGCTGGTGGACTATCAGTCCCCGAGGGTATCATCAGCTCGGTAGTCAGTATTTCGGTACTGACATGATTTAACAAACTTTACTAAAATTGTCCGTTTATAAATTTATAAATTATTAAGAAACTAAGGTTTCAACTCCCTCAGGCAAAGTTGGCTTTAGATGAAATTGGCTATTTATTGTAGGTATTTTTTGACATACAGCTCCTCAACGGTTTCGGTACTTATACATCTTCGGATTTCAAATGTTTGGCTTTGAGCGTTCCTGATGAAGGTAAATCCAGAAAAGCGCTTCGGACGAAGAAATTAATAACGTGTTGTTTTCAATATTTTACATCACTGGGTCGATACCTCTGCTGGTGGACTATCAGTCCCCGAGGGTATCATCAGCTCGGTAGTCAGTATTTCGGTACTGACATGATTTAACAAACTTTACTAAAATTGTCCGTTTATAAATTTATAAATTATTAAGAAACTAAGGTTTCAACTCCCTCAGGCAAAGTTGGCTTTAGATGAAATTGGCTATTTATTTTAGGTATTTTTTGACATACAGCTCCTCAACGGTTTCGTTACTTATACATCTTCGGATTTCAAATGTTTGGCTTTGAGCGTTCCTGATGAAGGTAAATCCAGAAAAGCGCTTCGGACGCAAGAAATTAATAACGTGTTGTTTTCAATATTTTACATCACTGGGTCGATACCTCTGCTGGTGGACTATCAGTCCCCGAGGGTATCATCAGCTCGGTAGTCAGTATTTCGGTACTGACATGATTTAACAAACTTTACTAAAATTGTCCGTTTATAAATTTATAAATTATTAAGAAACTAAGGTTTCAACTCCCTCAGGCAAAGTTGGCTTTAGATGAAATTGGCTATTTATTTTAGGTATTTTTTGACATACAGCTCCTCAACGGTTTCGGTACTTATACATCTTCGGATTTCAAATGTTTGGCTTTGAGCGTTCCTGATGAAGGTAAATCCAGAAAAGCGCTTCGGACGCAAGAAATTAATAACGTGTTGTTTTCAATATTTTACATCACTGGGTCGATACCTCTGCTGGTGGACTATCAGTCCCCGAGGGTATCATCAGCTCGGTAGTCAGTATTTCGGTACTGACATGATTTAACAAACTTTACTAAAATTGTCCGTTTATAAATTTATAAATTATTAAGAAACTAAGGTTTCAACTCCCTCAGGCAAAGTTGGCTTTAGATGAAATTGGCTATTTATTTTAGGTATTTTTTGACATACAGCTCCTCAACGGTTTCGTTACTTATACATCTTCGGATTTCAAATGTTTGGCTTTGAGCGTTCCTGATGAAGGTAAATCCAGAAAAAGCGCTTCGGACGCAAGAAATTAATAACGTGTTGTTTTCAATATTTTACATCACTGGGTCGATACCTCTGCTGGTGGACTATCAGTCCCCGAGGGTATCATCAGCTCGGTAGTCAGTATTTCGGTACTGACATGATTTAACAAACTTTACTAAAATTGTCCGTTTATAAATTTATAAATTATTAAGAAACTAAGGTTTCAACTCCCTCAGGCAAAGTTGGCTTTAGATGAAATTGGCTATTTATTTTAGGTATTTTTTGACATACAGCTCCTCAACGGTTTCGTTACTTATACATCTTCGGATTTCAAATGTTTGGCTTTGAGCGTTCCTGATGAAGGTAAATCCAGAAAAGCGCTTCGGACGCAAGAAATTAATAACGTGTTGTTTTCAATATTTTACATCACTGGGTCGATACCTCTGCTGGTGGACTATCAGTCCCGAGGGTATCATCAGCTCGGTAGTCAGTATTTCGGTTCTGACATGATTTAACAAACTTTACTAAAATTGTCCGTTTATAAATTTATAAATTATTAAGAAACTAAGGTTTCAACTCCCTCAGGCAAAGTTGGCTTTAGATGAAATTGGCTATTTATTTTAGGTATTTTTTGACATACAGCTCCTCAACGGTTTCGGTACTTATACATCTTCGGATTTCAAATGTTTGGCTTTGAGCGTTCCTGATGAAGGTAAATCCAGAAAAGCGCTTCGGACGCAAGAAATTAATAACGTGTTGTTTTCAATATTTTACATCACTGGGTCGATACCTCTGCTGGTGGACTATCAGTCCCCGAGGGTATCATCAGCTCGGTAGTCAGTATTTCGGTTCTGACATGATTTAACAAACTTTACTAAAATTGTCCGTTTATAAATTTATAAATTATTAAGAAACTAAGGTTTCAACTCCCTCAGGCAAAGTTGGCTTTAGATGAAATTGGCTATTTATTTTAGGTATTTTTTGACATACAGCTCCTCAACGGTTTCGGTACTTTCAAATGTTTGGCTTTGAGCGTTCCTGATGAAGGTAAATCCAAAAAGCGCTTCGGATGCAAGAAATTAATAACGTGTTGTTTTCAATATTTTGAAACTCTTGGTTTAATAGCTTCCTTGTGAGCAGCAACCCTCTATCAAGAAATTCATGTTAGGAAATGCAAGCACGACGATATCGTATCAATTGGGAGATATATACCCCGTATGCAGGTGCTGCTGGAATGTTGCTACTTAGAAATGGAAAGTTCACAATTTTAAAGCTGAAATCATCGTTTTTGTCGTAAAGTTTTAAGAAGATTTGGTATGATAACCAAAGCAAATTAAAAATTTATATTTAGGGCTTAGTATATTGAAAATGTGCGCACAATCAACGTTTTTACAACATTAAAAAGTTGTAAAAAGAAGCATTCGATTCTTATAACAACTTTTTCTATTTTACAACCGTGGAATTAAGAGAAATATAATTTTGTTTTTCAATGCTTTGATATGAAATTATCACCGATAGCATTTAGTATTTAATACGGGAATAACATATGACATTGATGTGCCTCGTGGTTATCGGCGTCAGCCAATCAAATGAATGGATTCTTTTGAAACTTACAAGTGTTGTTATTATTTAGTAATAGTTGTTTGAACCTTCTGAAATATTAACTCTCTGTATGCCAATGTTCCTTGGTACAACACAAGTCTGAATATATTGTAAACTTTTATTCCTCCCTTAGGTGTTTTAAAACGAATTTAACATTAAATGCTGATTTCTGAATCAGATTTGTCAGATTTTGAAGCAGTTTGTTTTCTTGTCTCGGCAATATCTGCGTAATTATACGAAATACGTTCGGTTATCACTCAAAAATGCATTTCACGATGGTAGAAACATAACACCCTCACGGTCATCCGCTGTCATAAATGGGATATGTCAAACAAGGAATTTAGCCATCAACGCTCTGATTTGATTTCCTTTTGATGACCAAAAAATAATGAAAAACATTTATGACAGACAGTAACCGACGACGACAACTGATTTACAGGTTCCTGAATTTGATCAGACACAAATAAAGTTTATAGCGTATTCCTCCATAACATATATATGTATTTCGGATAGTGCTTTTGCGAAAAGTAAAATCTAAAAATTACTGAACCCCGAGGTAAATCTGAAAGGAAATTCCCCAATGAAATTAGAAAAATCAAAAGTTCAAACACATCAAACGAATGGATAACAACTGTCGTACTACTAATTTGGTACAGACATTTTCTTATGTAGAAAACGGTGGATTAATCCTGGTTTTAAAGCTAGCTAAACCCCTTAGTTGTATGATAGTTGCATCAAGTTCTTTTATATTGACAACGATGTGTGAACAAAATAAACAGACATAATAGGTTAAAAATGAAAAAATATAGGGGTACAGCAGTCAACATTGTGTTATAATCATAATCACTATAAAACACACACAGAAATATGTAACAAAGAAGCACAAAATGGCAGATAAACGAAACATTTTAGCAACTATTATGGACAAGAATACACAAAATTTACCATAGAACAATAACACAATGACGGGATGTACAAGTACCGAGCAACGTCGACAGTAAAAGTAATATTTATAAAAACAAAAACAAAAAAAAAACGTATAACACGTTATTTTGATGATAAACAACGTCAGTACCCATAATCTTTTAAATTGGTTCAAGACAGACCATCGTGTATTGTTTGTGATTAAGAAGTTAATACGGAAAACTTACCAACACCATCGTCGTACCATCCAATGAATTTTTATTTTAGAAAAATGACGAGACGTTCTTTGACAAACCCTGGTTCATTAACTCTCTGCTCAGGCACTGGTGACGTTTTACAAAGTTGGAGTTGGAGCTGCAAGATCTTGAATACTTAATAAGTTGGTAAATGTAAATTTAATTATGTTGTTGGTGGTGGTTATCTTATATAAAATGTGTTGACCATCAGCAAAGGTATTAGTATAATTCTAAAGGAATTTTTTAAACGTAGGCTCAGATTATAGATTTTTTTAATTTTTATAAAACAAGGGCGTGTTTTATTAGTTATTACTTTTTTACCCGGAAGTTCGGATATTTTGTAGGTCAACGAAAAGTGATAACTGCAATCGCGCCACCATTCAAACGTGAGATTTATTTTCTCGGTCCATTATAAAGTTTCATCAAACAGGTTTTAAATACAATAAGAAATCGTTATCTAATGTCTATGACTTTTTTTTATGTCAAATAAGTATGTACAAAAAAAAATGTAAATTATATGACATATCTTTATTTAGTTTGCACATAAAGATAAAGTTTCAGGATACATATTTAATGAAAATGTATCTAGTAACCACTGAGAAATGTAGTAAATAATTGTTTTGGTCAGAAACAGAGTTGCTATAATATATCATTCTACTTTACACCCATATCGAATTTTTGAAATATTATGACAATTTTACTTTACATGTTTATTTCAATGTACAATAAAGGGGCTATGTTCGAAAAAAATTGAATGCAACTTTGACTCGCTGAACTATTACCAGAGATACGTAAAATATTCATTTGTCTCTTTTGTTTTTCTGAAATATTACTGATTTAACTCTTTCAATTTAGGTGTATATTTGTTTCAACGGTTGTTGTAACATGTATACGTTTCCCTTTTTGTGTTAAATAATAATAGAGTTATTATTCAACACAAAATACCCAGCGTTATAATACGTAAATCTACAGTTGAGATGTAACTATATGTCACCGTACGGTCTTCATTAATGAGCAAATCAAAATCATGTCCTTGGCGTATAAACGAGAAAACTAACGACCTTATATAAAATAAAAACATTAACAACAGAAAAAAATGTGTAAGGGTTCCGCGGAATCCACTGTCTCGCCTACTTTTGCTGTTAATCGCAGTCTCAACAAAACTGAGGAAAAAAATCAATTAAAATATTCTTCTTGATACTATCTTTTGATTGCAAGAAGCTTCTGTCCAAGTTTGGTAAAAATCAAGCATAGTTTATGGATCTAATAAAGAAAATTAAAAAAAATTAACTGCAGACTGTATGTAATGTAAACTGGAAGAAAAATTAAGTCTATTAATAAGTAAAATAGAAATACACAGGTACAAAATATTAACAAAATTTCCTTTTGAATACTATCTTATGGACATAAACAAGCTTCTATCCAAGTTTGGTAGATATCCAGTATAGTTTAAGAAAGTTATTAAAATATCAAAAACTTTAACCGCAGAGTGAAATCAATATTCGACTACGCCGACGGAATGTAGGATCGCTATGTCTCGCTCTTTCGACTAAAGTCGAAGGCGCGACAAAAATGACAGGCTTGAACCAATGACAATAACTGAGTAACATGATCTGGACTTCGGGCAACTAATGTACATTTGTAGAATGATACAGGATTAAACATGCATGTCTCTTGGCGCTCAACACTCCCTTAACATTATACAATGGTGTAACAGCAAAACATACTAAATAAACTCATCATAGATACCAGGACTAAATTTAGTATATACGTTAGCTCGCGTTTCGTCTACAAAAGACTCATCAGTGACGCTCGAATCCAAAAAAATTGAAAAGGCCAAATAAAGTACGAAGTTGAAGAGCATTGAGAACCAAAATTCCTAAAAGTTTTGCCGAATACAGATACTGTTTCACCGATAGACGCAGCTCCGCCATTAATGAATATATGATTAAATAGTGAGGTTCATGCGGGGTTATCTGCCCCTGACGAAAGTCTTATTGAAATAGCCAGATCGGCATTAAAAGAAAAAACAAAAAAAAATACTTAAAAATAGACACAAAGTGCTAGTCGTTGCTTCGACCTAATTCAAAATCTTTACAGCTACTGACTATTTAATCTTTACTCAGACTTAAGATTATTTCATAGATGTTGCGTCATCGATATCTAAATGAAAACCTCACTATATGAGTTTGAGAAAAGAACAACAATACAAGCAAGATAACTCCATTTTTTAAAGATTACTGTAATTGTGCATATTTAAACCAATCATAGAAATTCCCATTTCTAATCAAAGTTACATGTACCTATCAAATTCAGCCTTGCAAGTTAAACGTTGGTGATACTTTCAACAAGGGTTGCGTCCCTTTTTTGGCGATATCGCAGGGAACGAAGCAGAAAATATCGTAAGCATCATTTCCACAAATTATTTATTATTCTACTCTTTTATATAGATTGCTTGTCCCAGTCTGACCAGTATTTTGTTTTAACCCTATCTACAAATTGCAATATATTTGGACATTCTTTTTTTATAACGTCTGTCATCGGAAAGTTTATTGGAACATCTGTGATCTGGATAATGAAACCAAACAGGCAACAGTCAATCTGGAAAAAGAAGAATTGAAATTATTTAAAATACGACGGTTTCAAATATTATTAAAGACAGGTGTAAAGTCATGGAGAGTGTATTTACGGGATATTCAAAACTTCTAAAGACTCGAGAGTCCATTATTTGTCGAGTTACATTTAAAACAAAAGAATTGACTACCAAATTATAAATTAGTAGGTTTTATATTTTAACATCAAACAATGATTCACTGATAACATAAAGTGTAGACGATAAGATCTTTCATGAAACCGAAATAGTGATGTTACGTTTTGGATTTCAAGACCGGTTTGGTCAACCTTTTCTGTAAAAACACTGTCGGTAGTTTACTTTTTTCGTCTTTTAAGGTTGTTTTTTTCAAGTTTTGGCATGTCTTTGAAAGTCTTGATCTGCAGTTTAAATTTTCGCAACACTTTATAGAAAGAGACAGTTAAATTACATTTAACTACTTTTTAAAACTGTATATTGACCTCTTAGATTATTCAGCTATTTTAATTAACTACATTTGTTTAAATCTCTTTCGTATTTTATTTCGTCAGATTTCTGTCTCGTCGATGTATACCTCACCTGTTCCCCATATTCCAACATTAAAGAACAAATAATAATTTATGCTAGCATATAAAACTATTATTGTAAAGTCTTTGAAATGCGTTAAATTATGAAATACATACCAGAGTTGGGTTATCTCCCATCATAAACGTCTTATTGCCTAAATATTTTGATATGGCTCTGATATCGTCACTTCCGATTTTATATATTTCTTCGTTGCTGTGACGACCTATTCCATGTGAAACTGCTCTATTTTTTACCTGTAAGACAAATTAAAACCTATGCATTGAATCAGTAATTGTGTCAATGGGGGCGAAGTACATCTTGAGATTGGTATAGACAATTTTAGTTCACGTTCTCTGCTTTACGGCTCTGTAGTGTTACTTTCATGTGAACTGCAATCATATCGGTTCTTCAATCATATTGCAATCTTCACAGTAGAATATGTTTTTCCCCAATCGTCACGAGAACATACAAGTGCTGCCTTTATGTAAAGTTGTGAATACAACAATTAAAAATAAAATATGAAATTAAGATGTGGTATGATAGCCAATGAGACAATTCTCCACAAGAGACAAAATGACATAGAAACTAACAACTATACGTCAACGTACAGCCTGCAACGATGAGCAAATCCCATACGGTGTTACCGCAATGTCTTTTCAGTTTAATTTTATTAAATTAGTTTAAACAATATTTTACTTAAATTACATCAATTGAATTGGATTGGGCAACAGGTATAGCATATGTAAGCCCTCTCCTCTTTTCAAGTTAAATTTATTAGATTTAATAAAAAAAAAAAAATCCAACTTTCATAACGATTATTTTGCACATATTTGTGCGGTCTTAAGGTTGTATTTGAATTTTCAAATGCTTATTTCGATATTGAAAAATGTACATACATGTAGTTGTTGCATATCAATCGATTTGATCTGGTTGCCATTTTATATACCTGTAAGGAATATCTGCGGTATTGCGTGGAAATCAAGAGAAGTATACAACCAATTGAAGATTTATTTACTTGTACATTTAGTTTTTTCAATGATGATACAAATAGCCATGCTAAAATTTTATTGGTATGGCAACATTGAAAACCAATTTTACACAAAGTTTTTTTTATTATGCCAGCTGCAAATGTTCTTATTGTATAATAATTAATAGTAAAATGGCAACATTATATGGTAAATAGAATTATGATCTAAGTTTAATACATTATAAAAAGTTTTTCTTTTATTTAAACCTATAATCAATAGCATCCGTTTGGGGAACATGTAAAAGAAATTGAAGAGTGTTTCTAAGGGCGATAACATTTCATTAGATTTCCCACTGTAAAGAGTTCTCAATCATGGATGTTAACTTCTTACTTACACTACTACCAAGATGTTCTGCAAATGCCTTAGCCTTTTCTGGATCATCACTTGGCTTTAAATATTGTAGATACTCATCAACGAAATGATCAACGTATCTGTACCAAAATATAGACCTAAAATATAATAACTTAAGATAATTAAACATTTTTCTTTTCTCATTTATAATGATATTTTGAAACTTTTATGCGTTTGATTTCGCGATTGCTAGAACATAACCTTTTTGTAACGCGGTTTCTGTTTTCTGCTCTAACACGTTGATCAACTATTCACTATTTTATCTAAATCAAAAACAAAAAAGATAAGCGGAAAAATAACTCTCGAAGTCCCCAAAAATTTGTGAAATCCCCTTTATTACAAATCATTGAATTGGTATCGATCAAACTGCTAAAATAAAAATTTGACATCACGCAGAATGACTCGGGGCTCGTAAAAAAGTTACCAGTCTTTTTTTTACCATATTTTCAGAAGAATTGCGGACCGATATTAAATTCGAGCATTTTTTTATAAATGAGAGGAGCAGGATGATATTTACAACAAACCAAAAACTGTGCGATAAGGGAAGTTAAAAATTTATTTTCATAAAACAATATTCCATTCTAATTTGCTTGACGCTAAAAATTAAATGCTGCTAGATAACCGATCCACAACAGAATTGATGCAGTCTAGCTACTTCCACATCTTTGGACTCTGGCAGATGGACCTGTCGTGTTAATCTCATTGGCAATCACTTCACTGACATATCATTTTTTTTATGAACTAAAGATGTGTCAAAGATTTTTACTTTTACTATCTTACCAAGTCATATCTTCCTCAATCATTTTGAGAAATGCCCTCGATATTGCCTTCTCGACATCCGATAAACAGTTCTCCATGGAAACGGAAAAATAATCTGTCAGATATTCAATTATAAAGTTGGAATCGGGATATTCCTTTTGGTTAAACACAATAAATGGACTTTGACCTTTTGTCGACATACCCATGTGATCTACAACCTACAATAGATATTTTGACCATGCTTTTACAGCCGATTACATTTAGTGTGTAGGGGAAGGTAGAATACTTGGTTAGCTTGCTTTTTAGCTGAACCGTGAAGTCGTTATAAAGCAAGGTATACCCTCCTTTCGAAGTAGCCTTATAGACAGATAAAATGGTTATATAGATTAGACCGTTGGTTTTCCCGTTTGAATGGTTTTACACTAGTAATTTTGGGGCCCTTTATAGCTTGTTGTTCGGTGTGAGCCAAGGCTCCGTGTTGAAGGCCGTACTTTAACCTATAATGGTTTAATTTTTAAATTGTTATTTGGATGGAGAGTTGTCTCATTGGCACTCACACCACATCTTCCTATATCTATATATGTCGAACTAGTCTGTCTTAAAAGAAGGGTAGTTTACTTAACATAATTATGACTTGAAGATTCAGCTAACAAGCAAGCTTACCAAGAAATGCTGTTCATTGCTCATTAAATGCAATCGTCTGCAAATATTAGTAAATTTCTGCTCCGTTACAGTGAGTCAGAAGATAGCAATTCACTCATTAATATCACACGAGTAAATGTATATAATTAGTTATCAAAAGTACCAGGATTATAATTTTATACGCCAGACGCGCGTTTCGTCTACATAAGACTCATCAGTGACGCTCAGATCAAAATAGTTAAAAAGCCAAATAAATACAAAGTTGAAGAGCATTGAGGACCCAAAATTCCGAAACGTTGTGCCAAATACGGCTAAGATAATCTACTCCTGGGGAGTTGTGTATTTTTCACATATTGTATCTAACAGGTAGCACATCAAAGAATAATATTAAAGAAGTATCTTTAAAAAAAAACCAGTTTAATGACTCGTCAAGTCAGGAATGTTGTCAACGTGTGGTCAATGATTATCGTTTGTTGTGTTTCATTTATTTTATTGGATTTGGTTGTTTCTACATTCACGTATATATCCCACAACCCTTTCCATTCATAAACTTATAATAATATACATTGGTATGTAGCTATAATTTTAAATTGTTCAGCATTTTTGTTAGAAGTTTTGCCGTTTACTCAATTGTGTGTTGGGTTTTTTTTTTTTTTTTTATTAATTTCGAGTCTTTCTTTGTTTTTATGTACTTAAATGTTCCTGACCAAAGAAACTCTTTTCTTTTTAAGCTCGATCCTCATCCCGACCTTGTTTCCGATTTTTCAAATAACTTAAGAGTGCAGCTACATGTACCCAAAGAGACGCGTGACCAAAACACGTGACACGTGCACATATATTAAAAATAGATCTTTTAAATTGTGCATACAATGTACGTTGAAATTGTCTAGATATTATTCTAATACACGTATCAAACAACTTATATATATAAAGGTGCATTTGTTTTTGAAAAATCACACGATAATTTAATTATAATTTAGTTTATAAATATACATGTACTTACTTCAAATTGAATTTTATTTATTCTTAACCACGTTTCTAACTTTACTGCAAACGGAGAGAAATTCGGGACTCCTTTTGACATTATCCTAGGAAATACATGTAGGTAAACAACATCTTGTTTCCATTCTGGTTTCCATGTTTTTGCAGCAGCCATCGTGTTGACTTTCTGTAGTTTATACACAACACACCACCCTCATATACAACTGAAAGGGTTTATATAACCGAAACAGATAACCTCAACGTTGATAGAATTATATTTGACCATATTGATATGGTCATACAGGTAAACAGCGATGGTAAATAAATACAGTTATATTTAGATAACAAGGTCAAGGATATCAACTGGAAGTCACCCCTTATAATCTCATCTGTTACGTATACGTAAAAAAAGAGACTCTTGCCCTCGGCGGATATAAGACCTATAGGCTATTATAGCAATTATTTTGAATTACGTCAGCGATCATTACAGACAAATTATGTATCGTTAGAAATATATTTTTCAGCGTTTCGCAGTATAGCGGAAAAATACTGTCTTAAAGTTTCTATAATATTTTGTATGGGTCAATGATGTATGATTCGATAGGTCAGGTGACCTAACGTTTTGTTATGTTAATTTGTTTTTCGCGGGTTCGTGAAAAAATTGTCTAGGTGGTCATTCTAGCCGTAGACATCGTATAGTTAAAATGTCGGAGCCGGTACAGCTAGATTCTTTGATTAAACAGCGTGTGCAAGAAGCTGTTTCAACCGCACAGAATGATATTGTACATCACATGGTCAGGATTATAAAAAGCAGTTTTGACGCTTTCCAAAAGTCGACGAACGAAAATCAACGACAACTGTCATAAACACAACTTGCTAAGATTGAAGAGATGAATTCGGACAATTATGTGTTTAAAAGGAAGGGGAATGAAGAACAATTTAAAGTCAATTCCAAGGTTGACAACAAGATGAAGGAAGCTTAATGTTTTTTGAGGGAAGACCCGGAGCAAACCGAACAGACCCAAAAGTCAGCACAAAGTATCAGTGAAGGTTTGGATATTTTACGACATAGACAAAAATTAGTTAAATTGGCAGACCAATCTGAAAGTGGCTGGAAAACAGTGACAGAATACGAAACTCATAGTCTGGCCGACGACTCTGAAGATGAGAAACGAATCATCAGAGCCGAAAACAAAGCTGCACGTAAAATCAAGAGCGAGAAACAAAATAAACAACATAGATCAACCCCTTAAAGTACCTCTCAGTCGTCGAGATTTAATTCCAACGCACCTAGAAATAATGTTCCAGTTCAACGCCCAGGGAAATGTTATGAGTGTGGTATTCCCGGACATTGGAGGGTAGACCATCAAACTGGTGCTTTTGGTGCAACAATACAAAGAAACAAGATTGACAAGATAAGTAAAAATGTAAATAGTTTTAATAAAACTGTAGAAAACTTTGATAGTTTTGACAAAAGCACAATTGTAAAAGATACACATTCACAATTCGTCAAGCTTGATAACACATTTAAAAGTACAGTAATGTTACAAAGGTGAACTCTAACGATTCACCGGTAAACAGGTTACGCAACGCGTACACTTATTGGCAAAGTATTAATACAAATGACTATATTCTTAGTATTATTAGAGATGGTTACAGAATTCCGTTTTATACAGAACCTGAAAGCTGTTGTTTAAGGAACAATAAGACAGCATTCGATAATGCAGAGTTTGTTGAATCCGAGATTACTAAGTTAATTAGTCGGGGTTGTATATCTCAATCCTCTCACAGTTGCGAGGAATAAAGAAAAATTGAGACTTGTTCTTGACTGCAGGCATATAAACCCCCACTTACACAAATTTAGGTTCAAATATGAAGATGATGTTGAAGCTAGTCATATGTTCGAAAAGGGGGACAATCTATTTACATACGATCTTCGATCGGCATATCATCATATTGAGATATTTGAAGATCACAAAACGTACTTAGGTTTCAGTTGGTTTTATGAACACGAAAAAGTAACAAAATACTACGTTTTTAACGTATTACCTTTTGGTATAAGTACAGCAGGATACATATTTACAAAGGTTGTTAGATGCATTGTAAAATATTTAAGAGATCTAGGATTACAGATTATAATGTATCTTGATGATGGCATAGGTGGGGCAAGTGAAATTAGTAAGGCTAATTTCTGTAGTTTAACTGTGCGTTATGCTTTAAGGTCGGCTGGTTTTTTAATTGCCGAAGAAAAGTGTAGTTGGGAACCAAGTCAATCAGTTACTTGGCTAGGTTTGGTGTGGGACATGAAAGATGGTATTGTTTATGTGACAGAAACTAGATTGAATAAGTTGAAAGATACGCTGAATGTGATTATTCACAGGTTGGGAAAAGGTGAAATAAAAGTAACAGCCAGGTTTTTGGCGTCCATTATTGGACAGATTATTTCTATGAAAGGGGCAATGGGCCCAGTAGTACGATTGCGTACAAGGAGTATGCACGATTGCTTGTTGTAAAGAGCAAGTTGGAACGCTCCTGTGCTTTTGAATAGCAAAGCATTAGATGAAATTGTTTTCTGGAAGGAAAACGTAGCCATACTGAATGGCAGAGATTTTAGTATAGTGGAACAGTCCTCTTGCATTGTTTACAGTGATGCCTCCGGTATAGGTTTCGGAGGGTATGCTGTCAGTATCAGTGATACTGAAGTTATGGGTAGTTGGAATTCAGTAGAAAGTTTGAAAAGCTCCACATGGAGAGAGTTAGAAGCGGTATATAGAGTTTTGTTGTCATTACTAGTAACATTACAAGGTAACACTATTAAATGGTATACTGATAATCAAAATATTGTTTACATTATTAAGCAAGGTAGTAGAAAGGGCGATCAACAATTAATCGCTATCAAGATAGCCAATGTGTGTAAGCTTAACAATATTGTATTGTTACCACAGTGGGTACCAAGAGAGGAAAACGTTAAGGCTGATCAGATCAGTAAAAGTGTAGACTGTGATGACTGGGGAATAGACCCAGAAGTGTATTCAGTTCTAGATAATTTGTGGGGTCCTCATACGGTAGATCGATTTGCGTCAGATTATAATACAAAATGTTTGGTTTTCAATTCTAAGCACTGGTGTCCTAATACTTCAGGTATTAATGCTTTTGATCAAGATTGGAAAAGCGAAATTAATTGGATTGTTCCACCACCTTCATTTGTTTCCAAATGTATTCAAAAAATGAAACAAGAAAAATCTATCGGTATTTAATTGGTCCATACTGGAGGTCAGCTCCTTTTTGGCCAATTTTAAACGTTGGTATTGAAGGTTCGCAAACATTTGCGAGTTTTGTAGTAGACAGTAGATTGTTGTCATCAAGTGTAGTTATAAGAGGAAGAGGAAAGAACGGATTATTCGGAAAGACAGATACAAATTTCCCTATGTTGGCACTTAAAATTAGATTTTAGATATTTATCATTGTATTTGTTTTTTAAGGGATCGGGTTAAAATGTACCATTCAGAAAGAGATTTCACAGTGTGGAGCGATCTCAGAAAATTTCACTCAACTTGGTGGGAAAATGGAAGAGTTTTTGTTACATTCACATAGCAGCAACACCAATAGTAAATATTTTTATTCTTTTAAACGTTGGGAACAGTTTATATCTAAAGAAGGAGGAAAATCTATTTCCGCTTCTCCAATTCACGTTGCGTTATATTTAACTCATTTACTGGATAAAGGATCGTCAAAAAGTGTAGTGCGATCTGCCGTTTACGGGATCAAGTGGGCGCATAACATTCAAGGAATTCAAGATCCGACAACAAATTCTTTCGTTGTGAATTTAATGGAAGCTGCAAAACGACAACCACACAGACCGAGAGTGAAAAAAGATCACATTACCGTAGATGTTTTGATAAATTTATGTTCTAAGTTCAAAGATTGTAATGATTTACTTGTTATACGGGATTTAACTATGATTATTTTATGGTTTTGCTGGTTTTCTTCGTTATGATGAAGTAAGCGGTATTCGTTGTAAGGATATAGTTTTCAAAGATGATCATTTTTCAATCAATATATTTAAGAGTAAAACTGACCAATATAGATTAGGTGACGAAATTGTCATTTGTAAAGGAGAGTCAATTGCCTGTCCATATTTATTATTGAAAAAGTATTTTCAATTAGCTATGATTAATTCTGAATCAGAAAACTTTTTATTCAGACCAATTTTCAGATCAAAACAAGTTTGTTCATTAATATATAAAAATAAACGGTTAAGCTGTACCAGAGCTAGAGAATGCATAGTTTCTAGGTTAAAAAGTATTTGTCCTGATTTAAACATTGGTTTGCATTCTTTGAGAGCAGGTGGGGCTACTGCAGCCGCCAATTCAGATGTTAACGAACGTTGTTGGAAACGACACGGTCGGTGGAAAAGCGACACTGCTAAAGATGGTTACGTGGTCGATTCACTTGATCATCGGCTTCAGGTTACGAAAAAACTAGGTTTGTGAATGTTGAGGGTTTGAATTTTATTTTTTATTATGATTTACGATTTGATAATTATCTTTGCATTGTATTCATATTGCATTTCTCGCGCCCGTTCTTTGTTTTTCTGGTCTGTCTGCACGGCAAAATGCATTTTTGAGTTGAGTCTAATTTAGTGGCCAAAATTATTGTGTAGTTAGGACATATATTTTTCAGCGTTTCGCAGTATAGCGGAAAAATACTGTCTTAAAGTTTCTATAATATTTTGTATGGGTCAATGATGTATGATTCGATAGGTCAGGTGACCTAACGTTTTGTTATGTTAATTTGTTTTTCGCGGGTTCGTGAAAATATTGTCTAGGTGGTCATTCTAGCCGTAGACATCGTATAGTTAAAACTTCCTTTTTTGAATAATTTTTTTTTTTTTTTTTTTATATAATCATGATCATGATGGAGTACGGCATCATTACCCAGAAACGGTTCTTGCATTGCTCCGTGCGCAGGTTTCCAAACTTTTTAAGTTGGTTTTTCCTGGGCGGCGAGTGTCTGTTTATGACGGGTATTCATAATATGATATTTATCATTTGAATGTTATTGCAAGTTAATAGATATTTATTACTATTGTTGCCGGAAGTATATTTTTTGTTTCACAAAGTTTTGTGTTAAATTACTTAATATAGATACTATTATATATGATGTATGCATATGTAAATATGAGATTATTGTATTGTACTGAATTACAAATTTGATTAAAAGCTGGCTCCAGTCTGTCTGCACGGCAAAATGCATATTTAAGTTGAGTCTAATTTAGTGGCCAAAATTATTGTGTAGTTAGGACGATAAATTTTGCTATGAAATGATTCATAATAAATACTGTAAATCTGTCTTAGGACTTAGGAAAACTGCATGTAATATTTCAGCCAAAACAGAACGGGGCAGATTTTCTATAGCTTCATTTATGGTTTTTTTTTATGTTTATATTTGTAATTCTTCACTGTATGTATTAAATGTTGTATTTGTGTTTGCTTGACCCATATGGGTGTATTTTGCAAATAAAATTATTATTGTATTTCAGTAAAACCAGTGGCGTATTAAGAATTTTTTCACACGAGTGGGGGCTCATTGATTGCATAAGAGGGGCCTGAACCAGTCATGCTTCAGTGATTCCCTAAATAAGCAACCTAGTTTTCCCCAGAAAAGTGTGGGCCGAGGCCCTGCACCCCCTTAATCAGCCTATGGCACCATGAATAAACAAATAAATACATATTTAAAATTCAAACTAAGTAATCAGTTAGCTAAATAGGCTAATTATCAACTTTCGAATAGTTTAATATAGAATGAAATTCAAAACAGTGTGGCTGTGGCCATTGATTGACACATTAAATTCATCCATTGACTAGGACAATTCAGGTGAACGTTTGTATGTAACGACCAATGCTCACTATGCACTTTTAAAAGACTCTTAAACTATGGGGTCACCAAAGGTTCTCAACACCTAAATAAAGTAATTCGAAAAATTAATCAGAAATAACACGATGTTTTGATTTATATCAATAAAATATAAATCAAAACATAAAGATAATTCCTGATTAATTTTTCGAATTATTTTATAATTAAAGGCGTTTAGAAACCTTTGGTGACCCCACAGTATAAATGTCTATCGTAGGTACGTCGTGAACAGTGGTCGTTACAGATAAACGTTCACGTAAATTTTCCTAGTCAATGGATGAATTTAATCTGTCAATCAATAGCTACAGCCACACTGTTTTGAATTTCATTCTAGTCTACTCAAAATCATTTGATTCAACATTTTTATAATCAGAGCCAGTGTAAAACAATTGAAGGGGAAATGGATATTTTAGTATATTTATGTTTGTTTCTTCCTCAGAGTATTTAATTATATTTATGTTTGTCTCACCTTACAGTATTTAAGTATATTTATTTTTGCCTCCCCCTTTGTATATTTATTTAGAGGTCCAAAATGTGCATTTCCTATGTAAAGGATGTCTTCAGTATATTTCACGCATTCAGCAACCAGACAGACACAACTATCCATGGATAGACAGATCACATAGTTCTGCTTGTGGTCGGCACGTGCACTTCGGGGATGTAGTGGAGAATATAACCAGAATAAGAGTGACGGTATGAACTTCTACCAGCAAAGAGCTTTATATGAACTCTCGAATGACTTGAAATTAGTACTCCGTTTCCTAAACAATTATATATTTTTTTATCTTTCCTTCAACTACTCTATGTTATCATTTTTAACCAAAACAAGAATGAGGCAGGAGACACAAACAATCGAAACTCAGTTTTAAGAAAAAGATAATTATATAGAAGACGATGTGGTATGAGAGCCAATGAAATAACTCTCCGTCCAAGTCATAAGTTGCAAAAAATAAACCATTATTGTCAAAGTGAGGCCTTCAACACGGATATTTGGCTCACATTGAATAATAGGCTGTAAAGGGCCCTCATATGACTAGTAAAATTATTGAAACAGGAAAACAAACGGTTTAATCTATATGAAAGACGAGAAATGAGAAACACATATCAACTACATCAACAAACAACAACCGCTGAACAACAGGCTCCGGATTATAACTGCCATTTAATAAACGAGAGACGACGAATTTGCAAATGAAACCCACACATTGTGCAAACTGCTGAAAGGCACATAACTTGTATGGATGCATAACTGTATATGCTTCAAGACTGTATCATGCACTGCATGTGTATATATCTTATATACAGTGGAGTTACATATATGTGACCAGTGGTAATTCTAATCTTACAAATTTTGTGTATGGAATTTTAGATACGACTTAGAGTAATACATGCTTTTAAGTGCTTGTGTATCGGTTAAACTGACACTCTATTACAATGATATTGCATTCAATAAATGAATCATTATCTGAAATTAGTTCGGAAAGTAAAACAAGTAGCAGACTGTGCATCGGTACTTGAATGGTTTAATGAAACACTTTAATTTTTCAGCTACTACATTTTCTTTTTTCTTTTTTTTTTATAATGCACTACATGGTAAACACAAAAAGTAGATCCGATTGTTCCTTTTTAAAAAAACGAGATGTGATCTTATATCAAGACCCTTATAGAAACTAAAATTTTAATATTTTTGAACTTCTGGTTTGGTTTTAGTTTTCTTTTGTCTGTTTGGGGTTTTGTTCGTGGTCATTTGAGTTTTGATGTTATTTTTACTGCTTTGATATTTTCAGGTGAATGGATTTGAGGAACTTCTGTAAACAATTTTCTGTTTTCTTTGTTAGGGATGTAGTCTAAGACTTTGTTTAAGGTACATCAGTGTCGAAGATCACTGACATGTTTCAGTCGTCCAAACCCGGTAGAAACAAATGAAAAAAAATCATTAAGTAAACTTACCTCAACATATATCATAAATAATATATATTTGTGCTTTATTCTGATAAAGTTTTATAATAATAACAGTATACAAAAGAACATAGTCATAATATAAAAGTACAAAATTATTTGAAGGTAAATATGTTGAGGTAGAGCAAAATGCAATAGTAACAAGTCATAACACACATTATAGAATAACACAAAAGCAAAAACAATAGTGCAATGCTGAGGACTAAGACTTTGAGCAATACAGATAATTTTTATTTTGTTTCACATGATAAACGACAAAGAGTTGATGAAATTGATTATCATAAACGCAATACTAGCGAAGAGAATAATCGCCATAACTACTTAAATTATGTGTACTATGCTTTATTAATTAATAAATGATTAAATGCTTTCCATAACAGATAAAGTAAGTGGTTTAAACAGACGAAAACAAAACTATGGTCAACAAAATAAAAACAAATATGGAGTTGATTATTCCCCTTTTTGCTTGACTACGAGGTCAAAAGTTAGTGAATCTAGTGTAATTCTTATACTAACAAAGTTTTTTAATTGACTTTAAAGATTTTATTTACCCAACCTAAGTCATATTCATGCGAAAATCCGTTTGATTTTCTATGGTATGTATGACATTTGAGGAGACCAGTTCGATGACTTGTTTGTCAAGTGTTTGTGAAAATTTACAACGACTGTCTTCTGAAAATCAAAATAAACGATCTATACTTATATATCAAAGGTGGATGTACCTTTTATTTTGTCACAAATCTAACACAATGTAATTTTGAGTATTAACTTTCAAATTTTGATTTCAAAGTACTAGGCAACATAATTGTACTAAAATCTCATTAAGCGATTTGCGATATTGTGACACTGTGTAATTTATTAAGGAATAAAAATCCCAAAAAGTACCCTATCCCGAGGAAGATTCAAAACGGAAAGTCCCTAATCAAATGCCAAAATCAAAAGTTCAAAAACATCAAACGAATGGACAAAAAAAAAATTTTGAAAATGGCTCTGCTTTAAAATATATACGTATAGGCTCTATACTTGAATAGGAAATGTATAAATTTCTAAAGTTTGGTTCCGTTTTGAAGAAGCATAATTATACATGGTATATATAAATATATCACAAAGGCCTTTTCTTTTCTGTCGATAATATCAATAGTTCCTTCTGCAAATATTTCTTAATTCATGTCTTATTTCTGGTACTCTCCACGCATATATGAACGGATTGGTCAGTGCGTGTGCTAAGAATGGAATAGCCAGAATAGAATGTACCTGTTGTGATAATTGTTGTCCTGATATGACCTCTACCAAATAAAATATAACCATAGGCCCGGTCAGGATTAATGAATGGAGGGAAATGACAATACTAGTAGTGAATGCGCGCATCTCCCACGACTTCCGGTTTTTAGAAAACCAATTAGGTTTACCAATATCCGTTGAAATTCTATCATTGCTGACTTGTAAACCGTTGAAACCTGGTCTGACTTGATCTTTAATCTTTTTCGTAAAAAGGTTATTCTGGTCTTGACTGTTTGAACGACTTGTATTTTGTATCTCGTTTGGAAAATTTATTTCAATGTTGTCTATGCACCTGGTTGCATCTATCAAAAGATTTGGGCGTATTTTATTGTCGATGTTGGGTGTATTAGTCTTTGTACTAGGATAAGAATGCCTCTGACAAAGTTTTCTTTTTTTAAATGAATGTTCTTTACTTTTTGAAGTTGTGTTCATGTTTTCCTCTAAATATGCTAGCGACTTTTTCTTGGCATGCACTGTCATGTTATTTTTTTCATCAGAACTATGTACCTTTGTAAGATAATCGGCATTTTGTTGATCGGTTTTACCTTTCGATACCCTTCTATCGGTTCCATCGTGAGTAGGATCTTGATCGATACATATTTCGTTGTCAAACTGTGATTGAGAAAAAATTGTATTGTTTGTCTCCTCAGTCTTTCCCGTTTTGAATTCGAAATCTTCTCTTTTCTGTTTAAATTCTTTGTGTGCATCGATGTCTGTGACTTTCGATCTAGAGTTGATAAACCAGATTGCATATGAAATGCTTTTGAATGTCCTGACTCTTCTGGTGTTAGTTTCTTTCTTATCCTCTTCAACAACAAATTCCTTCACCCGAGTTGTAGAATTTCTGGCTTTGAAGTAAATTTTCCAAAGCTTAAAGCTAGTGAGTATTGAAATATACATAACTAAAATTATAATTATCGCTATTGGTCCAAAAATTGTTCCAACAAAAATACCAACGTTATTGGCGTAGAGGGAATGACGATTACAGCTTGACAGTTTGCTGTTATGGGGAGTAAGCGTAATAGAACATAGTGTATACAGAAATACTAAAAGAACAGTTCCACCGATTACCTTGAATTTGTAATCATTAAACCGTATTCCATAGTTATACGATTTGACTGTTATGTATCTTTGTAGGCACAGTAGAAACATAAGACAATAACTAAGAACCATTCCAAAACAACTTAAAAATATTTGAAAAATACACGCGCTTATGTGAATAGGAAGAAAATGGAAGATGCTGTCGAGAACAATCATAGTGACTGCAGAGCTGGTAAAGATGTCGCTGAAAAGTAAACCCAAAACAACCAGATGGTGAAATGTTTTTTTTAGAGCTTTCATGCAGACAGCAATGTATAATATGTTGATTATAACTACTCCTATTCCCATGGAGATCCATAACACCGTACCCCAACTAATCTCATCTGTGTTCTGCTCAACGGTCGTCTGAAATGGATAACACTTCCTAATTGCAAAATAAATATGTTAATGTGATTATACATGACTAATATTTGATGAGTCCAATGGTTGAGTTCAATATTGCTGACATATATATCGAGTTGGGCATGCGGGCAACAACTCACCGTTATGCTTGTGTCTGTTATATTTGTTTTTCGACTTTCTGAATTTAACACTCGATTTTGGATGTATACCAGACTATGCTATATTTGTCAAATATATTTTGCTTATGTTAGTGATAACTATTTATTTTCACTTTATAATCTTAATTTACACTTATTCTTTTAAAGTAGTTATATTTCTTGTTTTTTGTTATTTCTATGTTCTACAAACAATTGCTATTTAAGAACTTTTTAAAGAGTTGTAGAATGCAGATTTGTACTAGTCAACGTTTTTGGCTTTGTTTTATCATTTATTAATCTGTTGGTTTCGTTTTTGCTGATTATGTATGCCAAATTTCATTTTTTTTAATTTGTAACCGTTTTTGACTTTCTCATGGGAACTGTGTGACAAAAAATAAAATAATCCCCTGAAACTATTATAATTCATATTTTTTGTGTATTTTGTGTGGAACATTTTGTTTGAAAAATGCATGTTTTATAAACATGTATATTTTGTTTGTCTGCTTCAACATCATTATTCGTCTTTTATAATCTCTATGTTCTTGGCTTGAATGTCAATCAATTAAACCGGTGGAGAAATTTTCCATTCAAATATTAGGTTTAATTAGGGTTATTTGTATTAGGCCACTTGAGTGTGTCATTATCTGTTGATAGTTGTCTGGTGTCTTGTTTCAAAGTACAAAATTTTTATTATGTATTATAAATAGGGGTTGGAGTGTTCAACAATTTTAACATTTTTAAAAACTATCCAATGAATATTATACTGTAAAAATCTAAATAATACAAGTGAAAACAATTTTGTTTCTAATTGATGTTCCTAATAGAGATCGGTCATTTACAAACGTATCAACCGTATAGTATACGTTGACGTGTCAGCATCTGAAGGTATATCAAAAAATATTATATGATTCCGAGCTTATTAATAAATTCATGCTTCATTTAAAAAAAAACTAATTGGAATCTCTTCGAAACAATCAAACATACATTTAATATAGATAGTGGTGGTTTTTTTTTTAAATAATAAGGGGTTCTATCAGCTACTTTTACATGCCCTTAAAAAGAAACCAATGTAGGAACGGTACACGAATATCGTACACGATCCTTGAATAATCTTGTTAAAAAAATATGTCAAGATCTTATGTGAATAAACACAAAAAAATCAAATGTACTACTTATATACATGTAAGGAACTTTGCATATTGTTCATTTTATCATAAAAGGTAATAGAAAAGTACTGAGTATCACTCTATTTGTCAAATACCAGTTTGGTTCTACGTTTTTACAAGTTCATACACAAACAAACGTTTTTACCATATGCACTCCTATCATACCTGTAAACTGTTCCAACAATCCGGAATAACTTTAAAGGTTTGGTTACATATTCCACAAAAACTCGATATTTCCTAATTGTGTTGTGAATTTCTGCATTAGAAATTAATTAGTCGCCCATTTGCACTATTGAAAGTACATAGAATTAAAGCTCTGGATCACACACTGTTGTTTTTGGTATATCTGCAGATGCGGATACGTCAACTTATATGATACGGTTGATATTTTTGTATATGACCGACCGCTAATTGGAGGAATGTATTAAGGAGTAGAAGAAGAAGAATAAGAAGAATAAGAAGAAAACATGAAGGTAATTTGAATATTTTAGTTTAAAAAATCATGCACTAAGTAATCAAATTAGTTCACACAAAAGAACTTCAAATAAACTCACGTTAGCCGTTCCCTTTTCCTCACTTGTATTATATGGAAGTGAGAACTAGAAAACAAATTAAATATAATGACATTAATATGAACTAGTAAAATACGTATCTTAATGAATGCGAAAGAAAGAAATAAAAACTATTTTGCACATTTCGTTATTGTACATATTGTCAAATCATCACAGTTAACATTTGATAAAGGACTATCTGTTTTGAATTTTCCTTGGAGTTAGGTATTTTTTTGTCATTTTACTTTTACACATGTTTAATGACTAATATTGAAGTATTCATTTATAACCAACCCCTCAGTTGGTTAGATATTTTAAGTTGTTTTCTTGATTCATTTTATTCCGCTTTTCAATTAGCAAATACAATTAATCATCATGTATAATTACATGTGTAAATTTTTTTTCAGGTACAATCAATATAATGGCTGCATAATGAGTGAGTAAGTGAAGTGAACTACATCATGTACATACTGTTATTTCATTATCACAATCAAATAATACTTTAATAGCGATTACAGGAAGGTGTAAAATCATTGACGTCATACAAAAATTAAATAGCTACATGTATTATCACATGGAAATATTATATGGCGCTAATCAGTCTGATAATTGTACGATTAATTGATGTGGGATGTCGGTCATATTTGTCACGTTTTCGTAAATTGTACTTCATGAATTAACCCGTTGGTTTTCTCTTTTTAGTTGTCAGCAAGTCTTAGAGTTATCTATCTTTACCTAGTAATTTGAAGATGAAAATGATATATCATCAAATAGATTTTTTTAACTTTATTTATTAAAAGGAAGATGTGGTATGATTTCCAATGAGACAACTCTCTACAAGACACCAAAGTGACACAGAAATTAACAACTAAAGGTCAGTGTTCGGCCTTCAACAATGAGCAAAGCCCATACCGCATAGTCAGCTATAAAAGGCCCCGAAATGACATTGTTAAACAATTCAAACGAGAAAACTAACGGCCTCATTTTGATTTATATAAAAGAAATGAAAGATAAAAAAAATGTAACACATAAACAAACGAGAACGACATAACTACAGGCTCCTGACCTTGGACAGGCACATATATCATAGTGTGGCGGGGTTAAACATGTGAGCGGGATTCCCACCAATAAATTTAATTTGTTTCGTTTTTTATTTTGCCACATCATAAAGCAACCAATCACAACCCTAATTGTTCATAGTTGAACAGAATAATGGAAATATTTTTGCAACGTGATGGGAAGTAATTATACACAGAAAGAAACATCTTTCTTAAATGATCTTAACTTTATTAATAGAGTAGCCTTACTAACTCTTATCAGTTGTGATCAGTTTTGGAATTTTTTATCCGAACGGTGATTCTGTAAACTTCAAAACAAATTGTTTCAGATGTAGGTTTTTGAAAGGCAAGGAAAGGCTAATATAATTCTAAAATATATTATTGTGGAAGTTTTATTTAAGTTTTGAAAGTTTCAAAATTGTTCCTTGTTAGCTTATTATTTGAAATATTAACTATGAACTTACATTCATCTTTTGGTGATTATGCAACGGTCATCTGCTATATGTACCTGCATGCAGCAATAATCTGTAATACGGTTGACAAAAATGTAGCCACCATTGATATATGCACATATAAATACATTTTCTTGTTAGATAACATTGAAATCAATTACGAAAAAAGTATCTCCAATAACTGATAAAACATGTCTATACATAGCTCTTGTTAAATATATATGTAACCAGGTGGAGTTGGTCGGGAATAGCATAAACACCTCGGCAGGATGAATGAATTCGTTTTATTGTGAAATAAGATATACATTTTGGGGGCCTTTTATAGCTTGCTGTTCAATGTGAGCCAGGGCTCCGTGTTGAAGACCGTACTTTGACTATAATGGATTACTTTTATCAATTTTGACTTGGATTGCGAGATGTCCCATAAGCACCCATACCTTATATCTTTTATATATGAAATAACCTATGTATGAGGTACAAATGTCCTGAAATTATTATAATATATTTGGTTCAAATATCTGATAATAGGATAAAAAATGTCCACAAATATGAATATAAATATATCAATGCAACAGCACACAATAATTAAAATCAAAGTATATTTAAGTTTTACAGTTGAATTTCCCACCAAAATGACCATATGACTAAATTCGCTTATTGTCACAAAGAATAGAATGGTTCACACTACAGACTAGTAAAAGCCAGAGAATACACATGAAATAACTAATATATCAAAACTTGCTGAGCCATGAATAAATCATAACACAATTAATGAACATAACCACTGAAGCCAGACTATAGCTACTTAATAAGTACTTTGAATAAAAAAGATATAACGCTCATCAGATATATAATATCACAATATCAAGTACAAAATTAAAATAATAAAATTAACACACCACCATGTATACTTCAATTAGGGAAATATTACATTCGTCCATTGATTTGCTCCTTTAATTATTACATATTTGGCATAACTTAAGTCAGTCTAGCAAATGTTAAGTGTATCAATTTGGTTGATGCAATTCACCGCTCATTTTTGAAAATCATGGTCTTCCAATTCACCTCACATTTTAAGAAAAGGTTAAGCAGACATACACATAATATAAGTTGAAAATCACATACCTTTAAAGTCTTCAACAAAACGTACTTCTATCAAATTTGTTATTTGTTTTACCTTTTTATACAATTAGTTTGTCAAGTCCGAAAAATAAAACATTTTCATTGGTAAAGATCTAACATTATCACATAATTTTCTAAATTATCACTTGTCCCAAAATGATTATATGTGCTGTGACCTTAAGTTGCTAATTCTATGTCATTTGGTCTTTGATACAAATTGGTATAATTTACAATCCTGTATGGTAAATTACCACATCAAAACGTTTATATTTCCAAACTCGTTTACTCTGCTTGTTTCTATAGGGAGATACGGTTGGAAACATACCTTATTCTGTATTTGTCTGTCAGAATCCTGTGATTTTGTGGTTGTCAGATGAACTGTTTGTCCTGATGTGAAAGAAAGATTTCAATGACGGAATTGTATTTCATATAGTTTCACTGATTTATTACTATTAACAGATTAGAATTATTTTTTTAAATGCCCAAAATGCCAACGTATAAACAAATATTTCGTTTTAAGAAGGCATTAAAATGAAATCATACTTTTAAAAATTCTACACTGAGTTAATAAATAGTTTTCCAAAAATTAAGTCATCCTCACTATAAAAAATAAAGGCAACAGTAGTATACCGCTGTTCAAAACTCATAAATCCATGGACAAAAAACAAAATCGGGGTAACAAACCAAAACCGAGCGAAACGCATTAAATATAAGAGGAGAACAACGACACAACACCGAAACGGACCAAGCAAAGTTTAATCGACCATTTCAAACATCAGAAAACGCATGTTCCAAGTCAAGAATATGACAGTGGTTATCGACAGGTTTTACGTATTTGAGCTTTTGGTTTTGTCATTTGATTAGGACCTTTCAGAGCTAGGTATTTTTGTTATTTTACGTTTGCATCACATTGACTTGTATCACATTAATATAAGATAGGGTTTTTTCCAAGAACATTGAAAAGAAGATAAGTTTATAAATTGCTTTCACTTACCACTAATATAATGTATTATAGCTGGGGAAAAAATAATACTTTGGGTTCTATGAGGTTTTATGTTGACCGCATTTTTATCTTTGGACTAACGGACACAACAGGTAAATACTCAATGGCATGTAAATAAACTCATCATAGATACCAGGATTGACATTTTGTAATTGCGCTGGACGCATGGTTCGTGTACAAAAGACTCATCTGTAACGCTTGAATAAAAAACCCGTTAAAATGGCAAAATTAGGTACGAAGAAGAAGAGCATTAAGGACCAAAAATTTCCTAAATTTGACAAAATACTAGTACAGGCAAATTAATCTATTCCTGAGGTAAAAAATCCCATTGTATCTCAAAATTCAAAGTTTTGTAAAAAGTTATAATTATGACCGTTTCAATGATAATTCATGTCAAGACACGAATGCTGTCTACTACTAATAAAAACTCCACCAGCAGTTCCATCGATCCAGTGGTTGTTAAAACACTCATCAAGATAAGTCCAATGATAGTGACAGCGAGTACAAATCAAACGAAAAATGTACAAATTATCGATAGCCTAGTATCTTTGTAAAACGTAATGATTTAATTTTTTTGCAATTTTCAACTTCCCATTCCTCGGTCGAAACAGGAAGAAGACCCTCACTAGCGATATGTCCGATATGAGATCTTTATACACCAGTATATTTTTCTGCTCTGTACGTTTATCGACTGTGTCATATTCCCGATTGTGATATTTTTACCTAGTGTAAAAAAAAGTCTGCGTGTCTTCCCCGAGGGTATCACCAGCCCAATAATCAGCACTTCGGTGTTGACATGAGTATCAATAATATGGTCATTTTTTAATTTCCAGTTAAGGTTCTGACATTTTCGGAAAACTAAGGATCTTCTTATCCCAGGAATATATTACCTTAGCCATATTTGGCACAACTTTTTTGAAATTTTGGGTCCTCAATGCTCTTTAACTTTGTACTTGTTTGGCTTTATAAATATTTTGATCTAAGCGTCACTGGTGAGTCTCATGTAGACGAAACGCGCGTCTGACGTATTAAATTATAATACAGGTACCTTTGATAACTATCTACATAAAACGTTTGTTGTGTCGATGTGACCGGGCTTGCTCCTTTTTGGAGTTAATATGCAAATGTTAACCATCTTTACATTTCTGACTCTTTGATTTAAAAAGAAAACTAATAATTGGTAAAAGCTTAACTTTTAAAATCTCAGTAGTTAGTACTTCGGAACTGGCATGAAAATATGGGTAATGATTTAAATGTCACTAAAACATTTCTTTCATCCGCCTATGATTGGAACGACTACATTGTACCAAAAAGCAATGTCAACAAAGGCTAAACAGTGTTTTAGTTATATAGATTAATAATAAAACATCAAAGATGATATTGAAGCCTTTTTTTTTTAAATCTGCAACTTTATCAGTAAATTAATGATCCTAAATGAGAATTTTAAATGTATACATACATGTACATATGTTTCTTAGCACATTTTATATAGTTAAATTATAAATGGCAGAGGAAATAACAGAAGTATTTATCAGGGTTTCCCCTGGGTCAATTATTTTTTTCGCCACCTCTTTCGCCAAAACAATATATTTTTCGCCACTTTATTATTTTTTTGCCAAGTAACACAATATATTTTTCTTTTAAAATTTTCCTTTTTTCAGCCCCCCCCCCCCCCCCTAAATAAGAAGTGGTTTTTACAACAGAACGAAGCATCTTATCACTTGAAATTGATCCCTCATGTAAGGTGTAGTCATTACATTGAAGGGTTACTCTCATGCCAACCTTTTGAATATATTTCGTCATAACGACAGTTTTCTTTTCTAGACCATCGTAAATAAGTAAAACTATATGCTTGAAACAAGTGTCACTGAAACGACTTTGGAGTACCCACTCAAATCAATTATCTATATGAAAGTTAAATGATAAAGTTTTAAATCAGAGACCTTTCTTGCTTTTGAACATTTTCCGTCATAACAACAATTTTCTTTTCTGGACTATCATTAAAAGAAGAAGAGGCAGCGTAAAATTTTTGCTTCAAACACGTGCGTCGCAAAGTGGTTAATAGTTCCCTTTTGTGACATGTGACAGAAGCCATTTAATCATATCATTTTGTCATATTATAACAATCAACACCTTTATTAATTAGTCCTTTGATGTCGATAGCTATGAGTGCAATCAGCTGATTATCGATTTTCTGTCAAAATCTTAACGAGTTCAAGGTGAATTCCGAGTATTGTCTGATTGGTAAAGTCAGAGAAACCCGAAAAAAGTAAATAAACAAGATGGCTGAAAATAAATCGTTTTATTTATTTCTTTCGCCAAATTCTTTCGCCAATGACGAATTTTAATCGCCAAAATTATTATTTTTTCGCAAATTGCGAAAATGGCGACTGCCAGCGGAAACCCTGATTTATGACCCAGATCTAGGACAACTTTGTACTTATTTCAGAAAATCTAATCCTGTGATTTTTAAACGAGGTGCAAATAGCTTTTATAATTATATATGTATCATGAATATTATAGCAGGGAAAAAGGAAATACATGAATAAATAATATTTTTGCCTATATACTACATTTGTAGTATGCTTTTTTCTATTAATGTTTTCTAGAGTGTCTTCTTTTGTCTTGTTGTAACATCACTGTCTCGGGTAAGGGTGCATGTTGGCGCCAGATAAAACGTTCAAATCCGCTAAAACATTTTGCATCTGTCCTAATTCCCAGAACAAATAGTTTTACATAAAGCACATGAAATCATAACACAATTAGTATTCCATTTGTTCTAAAGTGCTTACATATGAGTTACCAGGTGTATTTATTCGAATTGTTTATGTCCCGTCCTTTTTATCGGGTAATCAAGTTTTATCGGTGACTGTCCGTCTTTGTTCCCTCCTAAATGTCCATGCGCCCGTCCTTCCGTCGGTCCCATCATTGTACCATTCTAGACATTTGATCGGGTTTGTTAATATGTGACTTCTGTTAACAGTTTTTTTAATGTTTTTTGTTCATAATTGTGTTTCAGGGTTATTGTGTGATAACTACTGTATGTTGGCTTTTGATCCTTTGTGTTTTGCCCTATTCCGTTGAAGCTAATGATTTCAATTTGTAATATTTGGTACACTGTTATTTTTCTTGTGTATTACTTTTGTAATTTCTGGAATGGCATCGTCTGTTACAATATAGATTTTTTTACGGTTTGCAGTGTTCATACTTGTATAGTAATAATGCGTAATATAACATGATTTCCTTTCCAATTCAAATCGACAAGAATTGCACAGTATCTTTTGACACGAAAAGAGCTGAACGATTGTATCGTACCGCGGTTAAATTATCACTCTGTGATTGGTTTTACGCCGTCACGTGGTGACCTCTATGGAACCGAATTGGGTGAGTAAATTTTATAGGAGGTTCATGACGTCACGTCTACTGTTGATGGTAACGTCATGTATTTCTGTTGATGTGTTTCATTGTTTCTTTTTCAAAAATAAATTTGTTATACGGTTAACTACTGACCCTCTACGGCCTCAAACCCATATGGATTTTGATAACCCTCTATCCTCTATAGATCCGACTGCGGTCAATAACGAACCATATAACTTATAGAATTCCTTCAGTTAAAACAGTTTTGTTTGAATATTTTTAAAAAACAGGTATGCAAATTTTGACAACACACAATATACTAGTCTACAGTTAGAACCAGAGATACCTACGACCAATTGGCGTGTGCTATTCTTCTATAATATCGATAATATAATTGTTTCACACACAAAAAAAACACATGCTAAACATTTTTTTCGGTTTTTCTTATTATGATAGAATTTTATGTTCAATAGACTAACTTATATATTGAATTTTGTAATACTTTTAATTTGTAAAAAGTAAAGTTCCAGCAAAACTACTCTGACCATTTATGTCACTGATCAGTAAACCACGTGTGATAGTTCCTACGGCTTTTATGAAAACATGATCATTGACATCCAAGTCCAGAATTGCTGTTTTCGTCGCCACCGGAACTAAAATCTTTTGGCCTGATCCGTCCGTGTGAAGTGATACTTTTCTTATTCCGTTTACATACAAGCCGGACATAAAGCTTGATCCAAAATCGCTTCGAATAGTCCATGAAAATAAATAAGTTCCAGTTACAGGAGCAATGAATAATCCTATGTCCTGCTGGTATGCGTTTCCTCTATTAGTCAGCACTGTGTCAAAAACAATGGCGACATCGGCGTGCCCAGCATAGTCTCTGGAACCACTAAGCATTGCATCGAAAGCAATGTGGAGGGACCGGGCCGAAGGGTTGGTGTTTGGTATCAGTAGACCTTTTTGGAGAAAAACAATGTACATGAATATAAAAGTCTATATTCAGGAATGAAGATCGAATCTAAAGTATGCCATACATTAAGATTTTCTTGACAAGGTTTCTTAGTTGTGTCTAAGGAATTGAAATAACAGTCGTCATGATAGTTATCAAAGGTATCAGGATTCTTATTGTATACGCCAGATACGCGTTTCGTCTACATAAGACTCATCAAAACAGTTATAAAACCAAGTACAAAGTGAACATATATATAGAGTGAGAAGGAGTGAAAGGTGTCATTGGCATATAGGTATTACACGGATATAACTGTCCCCCTTTCTTGCATTCCTCTAAAAAGTAAAATCACAAAAATACTGAACTCAGAGGAAAATCAATTAGGAAAGTCCATAATCACATGGCAAAATCAAATAACAAAACGCATCAAAAACGAATGGACAAGAACTGTCATATTCCTGACTTGATACAGGCATTTTCAAATGTAGAAAATGGTGGATTAAACCAGGTTCTATAGCGCTAACCCTCTCACTTTAATAACAGTCTCATCAAATTCCGTTATATTTACATGATGCGTTAAATAAAGTCACAATTAATAAAATAGTCAAAATATGGGTACATCAGTCATCATCGTATAACAATTTTAAAAGGGGACACTTTAACCGAACACAAAAACATCTTCTATCTACGAACCCATTAATTGATTTGAGTGTCTGACGTCAGAAAATTTTATACGTCACATAAATTTGTCGTTCAATGTACATACAAATAGTTTTGAAATTTACATAGGCAATGTAAGCATACAGGGTTAAAAAATCAAAAGTATGTAAGAATAAATTACAGAAATAGACCGATATTCAAACTAGTCCAAAAGTTATAGGTAGAATTTATGAGTATCCAAAAATAGTTAATACCACTACGCGATTGAATGATTTTGACGTTTGTGGTTCAACGTATATAGTAATTCATAATAGAAATATATCATAATGACATATAATAGACCAATATAATACTGACGGGATTTTTTAAATTACAGAGTCACGTAATAAGAACAAAAGAAATACAAAAAGTCACATATACAAAACAAACCACAAAACAATGAAAGCCAATACAAACACATTGACGAGATGTATAAGTACCGAGCCACGTCAAATTGGTATCACATAAAACCATTCAACAGTAAAAGTAATATTAATAATAGAACAAAGACAAATGAAAGAACAATAAAACATGTTGTTAAGATGATAGACAACATCAGTACGCAGAATCTATACATCAAGACCATCGTGTATTATTTGAGAAGTTGATACGGAATATTTATCAACAAGGTCTTGATACCTTCCGATGAACTTTTTTAGAAAAAGGACGAGACGTTCTTTGACATATCCCTGGTTCATCAACTTTCTACTCAGACACTGATGACGTTTTACAAAGTCTGAGTAGGAGCTGCAAGCTCTTGAATATCGAATAAGTTGGGAAATATATATCCCATATGCATTATGCATATATCTAATTGTTTTATCAATGCTGATTGGTTACTCTGATATTTCCTTTACTTGAAATTTGTGTTTTACATTGTGTTGAAATTATATGACGGTCTGTATTGCTGACACTAAAGAATGTACAGATAAACTCATCATAGATACCAGGATTAAAATTTTATATTTACACCAGACGCGCGTTTCGTCTACAAAAGACTAATCAGTGACGCTCGAATAAAAAAATGTTTAAAAGAGCATTGAGGACCAAAAATGCCTAAACGTTTTGCCAAATACAGCTAAGGTAATCTATTCATGAGGAAGAAAAGCCTTAGATTTTCATAACTTTAAAGTTTTGTTAACAGTTAATCAATAATCATGAACATATCAATAATAATCAAGTCAACACAGAAGTGCTGGCTACTGGGCTGGTGATACCCTCGAGGAAATAAATCTTCACCAGCAGAACGAGCCTAATCTTCATGTATCTGTGCAATTAACAAAACGACTAGGACCATATATTATTTATATTAGAAAAATACAACTGTTCCAAGGAAAGAAGGTAAAGCGCCACTAACATTTTAATAGTTCCACTTTCTGTATCTGCATGTCCCTAGTCAGGAGTCTGCAATTTAGATATATTTTATTAAATAATACCTTCAATCTTAAAAAGCCTTTTTTTATTAAGTATTCTTACGTTTATGATTGGCTGAGCAAGAACACTCTAGTACTTTCTGTTCTAGTTCTTCAATTCTAGTTTTCGACCGCATAACTTCCTCATACAGGTCTGACATCATTACAACTTTTCTTTCCAGTTCCAAAATTTTTCCTTTGTCGCTTTCATCCATGTTTTCAGACAAACAACTACTGCTGAAAAACAACAGAGTACATGTAAATGCACATACACTGTTCATCTTCATAATTTAATGAACCTTAAGTAAATAGTTAGTATGATTCCTCTGTTCTTATCTAAAATGTTCACAGGTTAAATATTGACACTAATATATGATAAGTTTACAACGTGTTATAAAGTACATTCGAAAGTCCAAGTACAAATGATATGTTTAGCAGTCACCACTTTTTCTAAACACTGTGAAGACTTTAATTGGGGGAAAAAACATTAACTACAATAATTTCAAACTTAAAGGTTGCACTTTGGGTTCGTGTTGTTTATTCTTTAGTTTTCTATGTTGTGTCATGTGTACTATTGTTTTTCTGTTTGTCTTTTTTCATTTTTAGCCATGGCGTTGTCAGTTTGTTTTAGATTTATGAGTTTGACTGTCCCTTTTGGTATTTTTCGTCCCTCTTTTTGTAAATACAGCTGCTTCTCAAACCATGCCTCTTTTGGGAGATATAAAGTAATCATAGATACGTAACTTGAGACTGTTACATATACGAAAACATATTATTGTGGTGAAAAACATATTATGAAGTAGGCAAAACGTAAAGGTAAGGGTAGTATAAAATATTAATATGAATTTAAACTCTCAAAAGGTCGAAGCAAATACAATTTCTGTTGAGAATATGCCGTACAGTCCTATATATAACTTTGAATAAATAGTGGTGCATGTCAACTTTCTATTCCAGAATACAATTTTTCACGAAACTTCAGGGTAAAAGGGCAAAATTTTGGGCGCTCAGTATACATTGAAGACAGGAAGTGTAACCACATCCCTGTTTTTTTTTATCTAGCTATTAACTAAATGTCTGCATAAATTAGAAAGATTGAGAGATTAGGATGCTCTCACCAGTGCCCTGTGCCCTAAAATTTTGACAATTTTTTAGCTGAAAGTGACAATCTACGCCCTCAGTAGTATCGAAGAGGACATCATTCTGGGAAATCCTTCTAATACAATCTTTAGATATACAGTCTATGATTTAGTTGAATTTTATGGACAATGAATGACCAGGTGGTCTCAATCTCATTTAAGCGGTTTCATGTAGGTTTTCACTATTTATTTATTTTTTGGGCTTTCCATAAATGTATATATTTCTATTTATATTTCTAAATGTTTCTATAGTTATAGGTTTTTCTTTTTGTTTTAAGAAATGTCATATATAAAACTACATACTTGAAGTCGTTTTATTGATTAAAAAAATTATATTACATACAGACAAGCATGCAACTTAGAAAAGGGTTTATATTCGAGGACAACGATAATTTATGACAGCTTGAAGGGGTCATTAAAAGGTTTACTACGTATCTTTTCATTCCTCTAAACTATGAGAAACATGCTTTTAATGTTTTAAGGAGGCTCGCGGGTACACAGATTTCAGCAACAAATTAAACATTTGTTTTTTTATTACAAATTTTATTCATTACACTATAAGTTATTCCTTTATGGTATGTTACAAAAAATAATCCCAAAGTTCAATTCGGTTTGTCCCCAGATGACTTTTAAAATGTTTATATTATTGAAAAAAGTCCAAATTATCTCCCTTTGGTGAAAAAAATGCCATCTTTTTTAACACATCTATATTTTTTATTATTGTTTTCAAATAAGCTGTACATAAACTAAATTATTGTAAAATTTAAGCGATTTATTAATAAGTGATTAGGTCATTTATTTATTTCGATATTACCAATATTTCTCCTATTAGTTCAACAGAAAAAAAGGACATTAACAAAAATGTATGCTTCTTACGGATGCAGATTTCGAGCTTAAATGAACGGTGACTCCATATTTTTATGTTATTTTTCTATAAGGTATAGGATAAAGTTAATTTATAGAAAAAAAGATCGAAATCCTATATCAGAAAAAAAATTGATTTATACTCTCGAGCCTCCTTAAGTACATTTTTTATATGATTTTCAAATTAATTTTGAATATCGAGCCGACTGCTAGCAGCCGGTTGGATATTGAATATATCGAATATCGAATCGGCTTCTAACTTCACATTCATGCATTTTGAAGTTGACTATGCGGTATGGGCTTTGCTCATTGTTGAAGGCCGTACGGTGACCTATAGTTGTTAATTTCTGTCATTTCGGTCTCTTGTAGAGAGTTGTTTCATTGGCAATCATACCACATCTTTTTTATAAGACACTGGTAAAAAAGCCAAATTCAACTGGGACGGTTTGCGTTTATCTAATGAGGTCAGTTTGAAATAACCTTTATTCTCTGAATTATAAAGTATCTTTTAACCTTTTTGTCTCGAACTTCGGTATATCCATCATTGCCACTCTGTGTTCTCGTACAATGCACCTGAAAGGGAAGAAAACGTCACAGCTATTATCAACTTTACTATTAAGCAAAGTATAAAGATAACAAAAAAAATATGTGGATATACAACGATACTATGAAAAACAAATCTTTTTTTCTGCATTCTTGTGCTTTTTTGTACATGTGTTTTGTTGACATAAGAATTATTAACATACTTCATTGTGGTTGCAGGTTACGTTGTGATCCTATTTTTTCTACCAGTATCAGCGTATTTTTATTGCGTAATGACCTTAATGCCTTGCGTGGTATAACAATTAAAGTGCACAAGGAATGGATGCATTACATTGTAGTATAGATTATATAAATGCATGCCCTCATATTTCTTTCATTTTCCTATAGATTTGTTGAATAGCTTTCTACGTTTACATATTTCATTTTCAGCATCACTATCATGAAGGAATTTTTAACCGAAGAGGATTGATAACAGAAGGTAATATTATTATTTTTTATTCAGAGAGAGCAATTTCATTGACAGTAGTTCTGTATTCTTAGTTAAAGGGAGGCGAGCGATACCAGATATTCAAACTATTAAGTCGTATATAATTCAAACTGACAATGTCATGGCGATACACTAAAAACGAACGAAAGACAAATAACAGTATGACAAATTCATTATAGAAAACTAAAGACTAAGCCACAGGGAACTCGCTTGAAACCGGGGTAAATCCCGGGTTCTTAGCAAGAGTACGCAGATCCTGCTCCATCTGTGTCATCTGTCATGGTGCGTGTAGTCTGTCTGGTCTGTTTAACACAAAGTATATAAATGTTAAAATATATCATTTTCCCGGTAGATATACATGTAAGGGATAACTCACAATATAATATCTGATTTGTGTACTTTTGGAGCTGTGCTTTATTAAATTTCTAACAAAAAGATGCCCATGAGAACGTCGTGAGTCACTCCTTCAGGAAAAAATTTGATTAACGAAAAAAAGTTGTCTAAAAGAAATGTCACAGAAGCAAACAAAACTTAGAATTATTTGTCATGCGTCTGCAATATAATTGTTTGTTTTGAATGATGCTAGCATTGACTGAAGACTAAAATTATAAATTAATATACGGTAATAGTTTTGCACTTTTTATAACCATTAATGATTACCTAAACGTTACATCTAATTCTGGGATTCGGCACACCTCGGCAGGTATATATATAGGTGTACCGGAATCTGCCAATAATGGTAATTATGAACGGGAGACAATGTGATATATTATCATGAAGGCAAAAGGCAAAAGAAACAATTATATATATAAAAAAAGGACATAAGTCAACACCACAAGATCAAAAGAAATAATAACAAACAGCAGACAACATGACAAAAAAACCAAAAAAAAATCAAAAATGGAGGAACTGCAATCACGCCAAATTCAGGCGTTCTTTTACCGATCAGTGCACAATTAAAAAAAACATGTACAGTGGATATCACTTCTAACTTCTCATTAGAACTATAAGCATTACTGACTAAATCAGTTTCAACCGTAAAACTGTCAGCAGAACTGTCTAAAACTGTTTTAAGCCGTAGAACTGACTAAACATGTCAGGATTGTAGAACAGTTCTAACGTCACTGCAGCTAGGGCATCTTACTGTGATGAGAATTTTTAAATAGATATTATATTCTTTTGACTTATTTAAATGTAAACAAATTATAGTTCTATGGATAGAACTGACTAAATCAACTATAGTCGTGGAACTGACCAGATTAGTTCTAATAGTAGAACTGTTCTAGTCGTAGAACTAACCAAAGATTTGCTCAGTTTTAGGTAGAACTGACTAAACGAGTTCTAGGTTAGAACTGTTCTAGCGAGAACTGTCTAAAAGGTGTCAGGATGACAGTTCTACATACTGTCCCAGATTCTGACAAGTTTGATGAGAGGTTAGAAGTGATCTCCACTCTAAGAAAATATCATAAACTATTTTTTTTTCAATTAAATCAAACATTTAAGGGTGTATTGGGCGTTTGTTCAACTGTAAAAAATGAATGCTACGGTTGGCCGGCAACTGTAAAAATGAATGCTTGCAAAAGAATTTAAATTAAAATGATAAATAAACACAAATTTGAAACCTTTATAAATAACTCTATATCTGAAGAGCTATACGATCAGTGGTGGATAGTTGTCTCATTTTCAATAATAACACATCTCCTTATTTTTATAAATAGTTTATCTTACTGTTAAATGATATTACGTTATACTTGCTATCTATAACATTTAAACGGTGACAGTTCATTCGATTTCTCAGTGGTAACCCATTACTTTAACAAAGATTAGGTCTATTTGATTGTAATTTGAAACTATGGACATTTTCATAGTAAGCTTAAATTGTAAAACCATGTTAAAGTTTAACAAATCAATCGTTAACGCTTAGCACATTGAAATCACTTTACTTTGTCCATTTAAAGTTTCTTTCGAATTTTGTCTTAGTATCTGATGGAAAATAGCATACAATTATAAGAATTTGTGTGGTCAGAGCAGTAGCTCCGCTAACACTGAATACTTTTCAAAATTTTCTTTGTTTTAGTTTAATGATGCTATTTATAATAAAACCTAGAACCCGTATGTAACTAATCTATTGTGCATTTATTGTATAACATTTATGTAAAATTGAGAATGGAAATGGGGATTGTGTGAAAGAGACAACAACCCGACCATAAAAAAATAACAGCAGAAGGTCACCAAAAGGTCTTCAATGAAGCGAGAAATTCCCGAACCCGGAGGCGTCCTTCAGCTGGCCCCTAAACATATATATACTAGTTCAGTGATAATGAACACCAAACTAATTTCAAAATTGTACACAAGAAACAAAAAAGAAAAGAAAAGAAGACTAACAAAGGCCAGAGGCTCCTGACAAAAATGCGGCGGGGTTAAACATGTTTGTGAGATCTCAAACCTCCACCTATATCTATAGCCAATGTAGAAAAGTAAACGCATAACAAAACGCACATTTAAGTTCAATTCAAGAGAAGTCCAAATCTGATGTAGAATGTTTTAAGTAAAAATTAGTAATTCAACTACTGAACAGCGGAAGAAATTTTGAAAAAAATGGACAAAAATACAAGATATATTTTTTTGCGAAATAAGGAAAAGCTGCATGTAGAGATTATATGTATCAAATATTCGAAAGCAACATTGCGATACTCACATAGACCATTTTTTTTCTGAACTATGAAAAATCAGGCAATAATTTCGGAATTTATAATGTATACAAAAGAATTTACCGTATGTAAAACCAAGCATACAGCGGGAAAAATAATTGCAAACTTTAATCTCCCTTTTTAACTGAACACTTCAATAGTTGCAATGTTTTTATCCGCATGTGTAACGTTAATGAGAAGACTTTCAAGTTCATCACAAATGTGAGGTTAATAGTTGAAACTTTTACAGAAAATTCATTGAAAAAGCGAGAAAATAGTGGCATCATAATATTAACAACAGATTTTTGGATAATAGGTTTACTCTGTTGTTTTGCAAACCAATCAAATATAGATTCGATGCGGGTTTATTTTTCTCTTTCCATTATGCACTACGAAATAACTCGTGATGCATGTATTATGTATAGCCAATTTATTTCATTGCCGTTTGACCAAAGACATTGAAATACTTGATAAAATAAATGCAATACAAATTTATAACAACTGAATGTTGCTGTTGAATGAATTTTGAAACACAATTGTAGGTTTTGTAAAATTTTGCCTCGAGGGACGTCTCAGGCTAACCAACATGAAATATTATTTTTATATATTTGAGGGTAGCCTTGTTCTTTAATCTTTATTTCTCTCTCTAATTATATATTATGACAAAATCTGTAAAAATTGACGTTCTAGACCATCTTAGGACATTGATAGTGTCATGCTCTGTGTAGAAATTAGTCATAATTATATACAGAACCTCAGAGTTCATATTAGAATCTGTGGTATTGTGAATATAAGTAAAAATTAACAGACCTTACTTTAAACTCCGACCTTCGGAAAATTCACTTGACGAAAAATTAAAAAAAAAATCAAATGCTAGACTTGCTACCATACGTTAGATGTATTTCATATTTTCTCATGGACGGTCCCAGGATTTCGGAAGGGGCGTAATTCCCGTAAAAGTAATAAATACTGACTTTTTTCTATTGAAAAATAATATTAATTACTAAAAACAAGATATTTTCAAAAAGCAGTTGGCGGTTAACTAGGGGAAGAACGCCCTCTTTGTCCTATTCTGGATCCGCCTATGGTCCTAGTAAAAATACTATCACACGTTTTCCGCTATACACGTATTATGTTTGTGTAGCATTCTACCAAAAGAGACCCATTTGAATGTACCATCCCATGAAACCAAGCCACATTCTGTATGTATGTGTCAGTCCCAAGACAATGAGCCTGTAATTCAGTGGTTGTCATATGTTGCTGTGTTAAATACATGTATTTGTTTTTCGTTCATTTTCTGTACAAAAATTTAGGCCGTTAGTTTCTTATTTGGATTGTTTTTTATTTGTCATTGCTGGCCTTTTATAGCTTTTATATGCAAAATAGGCTTTGCTCATTGTTGACGGACATACGGTAATGTACAGTTGTTAATTGATGTGTATTCCTCTATCTATTTCACTTGACTGGGCTGGGTTTAACCGGTTCGCTCATGATACACCAGTCCATCTATAGATATGTGTTTTATGATAGATTCATTAAAGAAGTGTCCAGTCATTCTTCTGTAAATTCCTTTAATGACACTGATAGGTAATTAAAAATCATAAATAATTATAACGGCAATTATCCTTATCACACACATCTTATAATAGACTGTCCTTGTGCAAATTAAAAGTAAGCGCCGCCCGATCAGTTGAAATAACATAAGTAATAAATATGATGGAATTTGATGCGACTGTCATACAAGTGATGGTTGAGCTAGCTATAAAACCAGGTTCATTCCAGAGGCAAAGTAAGGGGGTGGGAGTTGGGTTGGGGTGGGGTAGGGGGCCCCTCTTGAAACAAATGATTACTAGTATATCGAGAATCACTAAATCGGGACTGAAACGGTTCCCCTCAAGATCCGCCACTGAATCCACCATTTTCTACATACGAAAATGTCTGTAAAGTCAGGAATATGACAGTTGTTATTCATTCGTTTTCGATTAGGGAATTTCCTATTTGTATTTTCCTCGGAGTTCAGTATTTTTGTGATTTTACTTTTGTCTCTTGTTAAGAGTTGTCTCATTGGCAACCATACCACATCTTTATTATATTACAAACAGAAAAATGTTAGGTGTAATATTGGCATTCAAATTGAATTTGTTAAATAGCGATATCATCAGTGTTGTCTGCATAACTGTACTTTTTTATGATTAGGTCTTTTATAATGTATTATGATATATATCACTATTTCAAAAGGTGACAATTACAGACATTTTTATCTACTCTATCCCTAAATATATTTAAAGCTGCGAAAATTACTGTATCCTCATTCCGACCAAACCCATAACATTAAGTTAAACGATTTGCTGTGGAACACAACGGTTAATGCAAGAATTAATCCAAAATATAATTTGATAAAACCGTCAATTTAATCTGTTGTCACATCACTGGTGATCATTTGATATTTAAACATCATCAATACCTTACAGAAACAATTTCTTCCCTGATCAAACACAAAACCAATCGCAGATTATCCCCAAATCAATAGATTTATGGCTTTTTCTGACACGTGGCTTTTTAATTTTGCCACAAACTGGCGCGGAGTGGGAGTTCGGAAGTAACTTTATAACGAGCATCAATGAGTTCCGAGTAGAGTAGATTGAAAAATTATAGTAGGTTCACTGTGGGAAGGAGCTCAACTTTATAAAAAAGGCGCAATTATAAAGATATCAAAACGGATATCTCAATTGTTCATAAATATCACTCAAGCCGTATAATTTGTCTGTGATACAAAAAAATAAGGTAAGTTATAATTGTTGTGCCTCACTTCAAAGTTTTCTTATCAAACATTTCGTTAAATTGTTAATTTTATAAACCTATTTTTTATATGATTTGTGGTGTATACCCGTTTTTGTCCTTTGGTGTCAACGATAAAACTTAAACTGTTAGCGAGTTTAAAATCGAATTTAGTTAATGTTAAAGCTAAAAGTTGTCTTTTGGGAAGATATATCATACAAGTATAGAAGAAGAAGATAATAAAAAAGGAAAAGCAGAAGATCATAGATATAGAAATTTAAAAGTACTAAGTTCAAGTCGAATCATCATTCTACGATGTTGAAATGCTTACATAGATTACGATTTGAAACAAAATACATTGTTGTAAGTATACAAATTCATTGTCGACCTAAATATTTCGATGCCGTCTGTGGAAAATTGAAAGGAATATTAAAATAATATCTAATCTGAATTAAAGAGTAAACCAAATAAAGAGAGGCAATAGAAAGTTTGATGTTTATAGGATATTACAAACATGCTATTAATATAGGCAGAACATACAAATGGGACAATAAAAAAGTCGAAGCAAATTACACAATACCATGATCAAAAAGGCAGACGACAAAAAGACAAACGTCTACAAATCACTTCTCACAGAAACTTATAAATAAAATTGAGACTGGAAATAGGGAATAAGACTGCGTTTAAAGAAAATATCAAAAAACGGGGGTGATTAGCGTAGCTTTGGACGGGTGGTTGATTCAAACGTATTCTTACCAAACACTGATGTTTACTTGAAACTGTTTACATTTTTTATAAACACACATTTGGCACTTCATCCTACAAGCGTTTCCTTTTTCTTTTCTATCTGACCTGCCTTAACGTCCATCGTCGTAATTCGTTATCGTCGCTCGTGAACTTTTACAAAAAATATTATCTGACACTACTGGGCAAAGTGGAACCAAACTTGACATTATCCATCATTGAATGTTTAGTTTAAAACACAATGTGTCTGACAAACAAGACCGAGACATGGCTAAAGATTTAACACAAGGGGTAAAATGCAATGTTAAGGGACACATTTTGCCTTTTTTCGTGTTTGCATATTATCTAGAAATTTATAAAAGATAGACCCAAATCATAATAAAAAAAAATTATCAGCAAGACATGATTTCAAATAAATCAAGCATACTCGAAATTGTTAGTCGACACCTTATTGAAGTTTTTCCCTGTAATGAAAATGCTTTCCAATATATGCTTTTTAGTCTACTATCCTTAAATCTATGATTATAGATAGTTGAAGGTTACAAGAGCGCAATTATTCGTAATACATTTTCCATAGGGTACCACGAGTGTTCCGTATTTTTTTCTCGAAGACTACACAAACTACAGAAAAACGGATAGCAGTTCCTGTTACTAGAAATGCCAGTGTTGCATTACAACTAAAAAAATAGAAAGGCTCCTACTTTTTTCGCTTAATGAAAAGGCATATTTTTAATGGGTCCGACGTACAGAAATGGAAGATAATTATTTTCTATACTTCGTAAAATGAAAATATGATTTTTGGCAATTTTTAAACCTAATTTGATAAGCTTTCGATTAAATATAATTCCAATCCTGTATCAACCAATTAGAAGCCGTATAGGATTCTATTCTGAGTACCAACTTGCCAGTAAAATGTAAACAAATAATTGCGCTCTTGTAACCTATAAACTTTAATCAGCAAAAAAGATAATCGCGTTTTATCTTAAAAACATTGATAGATAGATAAAAACCGTAAAAAAACAAGAATAATCAGCAATATAAGTTCTCAAAATATGCTTTGATATTCAAAACCTTTAGTCGACTCTTTATTGAACTTATTTCTCTTTTAAAATGTGAATTTTTACAAAAAAAGGGACAATTGTTGAAGATGCAGGTAAGCGACATAGGCTTTATAGAGTCTATAGTTTTATCAAATTATTTGTATTTTCGGTAACTTCTTATTCAGGGGACACTGGCTACGAGATATGAAAAAAATAGAATATGGTTTCGTTTGTTTCAATCATTAATAAAAGTTCAATACTGAAATGATTATTCATAATTCAATTTTAGCAGCCAATATCGGTTAATTTGGTCTAGAAGTAAACAAAGTTAAACATCTGTGATGAATTATTTACTTGCAAGTGAATAATTCAACATCATTCAATCCGCATTTATGTTACCTTTATTTCGACATATTAGCTAGATATTGTCTCCGTAAGCATAAGTCGTATTCAGCCTTTAAAAGTGGGAAATGAACATTGAAAGTAAAAGAAAAGCGAAACTTTTCGTTGACTGAATCGATCCACAATACACCATTTTTGTACAGATAAAAATGGTAACTTATTTATTTCTTAACCTTATAGGTCAAAAATGAAGTCAAACAGACCTAGAAAAATCCAATAGCACGAATCAACTATCTATTTATTTTGATGGTTACGTTTATGAAGAGTTTTATGATGTTGCCACTTTCAGAAGGTCATCGCAAGAGTAAAATAGATGGCGTGTAGTCTAAAATACACACCAAATTCTGTTATGATTTATCGAGTACATGCATCGTTAACTGTTTATTTCAAACATATTGTAATTTGGATTTACGTTTTAGTATGTTATATATAATAAATCAAATAAGAGTCAAATCGGTGAATATGAATTTGACAGCCAATGTCCCTTTAATTATCAAAACGATTTATTAAAAGATATTTAGAGCAGCTAGATCATTCGGTGTCAAAGGCCAATTCGATATCATATAAAAATAACTGTCCTTGATTTTTAAGAGCTAGGTAAGGAGGCTCTTACATATAATATAACATGAAGTTTTGCTTTCTCTGCAAATGCATATGCACATTAGCCTTCTTTTCTACACAACGATACAACGATTATTTTACTGAACCGTTATAAACGGCGGTCCATCCTATTTAATTAAATTTAAACGATTGACTGGTTAGTTTTAATAGTAACCGCAGTGACAAAAAAAAACCGATACGTTAGTGTATTAAACATAAAACAAAATATATAAAGTTTAAACATACAAAGAAAATATACTTCAAAGGTAAATACAGAGATGACGAACGGATTAGAATGGAAAGCAAACGATTCTCCACAACAGTTAATTCATATCATGCCTTATATAATTTTCATAAATGTAGTATCTTATATCTACATGTATCTTTCCTTGTCGTAAATATAACACAAAAAGACAAAATAAGTTAATAGGCATTCAAACCATTAAAACACATGTAATACGAGATCCTTCATGTTGGAATTTTTAAGATGTAATACTTTTGCCGTTGAGATAACTCGCCAACAGAAGCCCAAATTTAATTATAATTCACCGTAAAAGTAGCAAGCTATCAAATGCTCCGAAATGACAAATATTAAACAACTCAAACGTGAAAACTAACGGCTTGGTCTACGTACAAAATAAAAAAACGAAAAACGATCTTTATATTCAGAAGCAACAGGAGACCACTAAATAACAGACTCTAAACTCGAAACAGGCATTTCATTATTTACCTTATAAATTGGAACAAGTTGTTATGCTCATTGTTATACATAGACTTTTGATGTTCGCCAGTTAACTGAAATTCAACAATTTTGGTTTGTTTCTACATTTACCTACGAGCATCACTGAAGAGACATATTTTGTCGAAATGCGTATCTGGTGGGAGAAAATTGATACCGTTAATTTTATTACTACCACTGGGTCGATGCCTCTGCTGGTGGACTATCAGTCACCGAGGGTATCACCAGCCCAGTAGTCAGTACTTTGGTACTGGCATAAAAATACGGATTTTTTGTGTAATTAAATTTGCAGTTACAAAATATTAGAAATTATTATCAATTATGGAATGTATCTTCCTCATGCGAAGCTCTGATTCCTTTCACAGATTTGGCTACACTTTTTGGACCTTTTGGATTATAGCTCTTAATTTTTTATATAAGCTTTGGATTTCAAATAGTTTGGCCACGAGCATCACTGAAGAGACATATATTGTCGAAATGCGCATCTAGCTGGTGCAAGAACATTGGTACCGTTAATTTATTTACTTAGCACAGCTGTTTCGAATATTAAAATCAAATACAGAACATTTAAAAATGAAATGAAATTCCTCTCCAATATCGATATAGTTACATAATCCTTTTCTTTTTCTCTTGCAATTTTTTGTCATCTAAGCAGTCTCATTAGTTTATTTGTGATTTACCTTTTTTTTAAACTACACCATTAAAGTAATATTAATTGTGTAGCTAGACCTTATAAATCATATTTAAATAAGAGTTTTCTTTATAAGTACTACAGTTTACTTCTTTTGGTGATTCTTGTTCATTTAGTGTGCCATGAAAAAGTAAGGAAATTTTGTTTGATTGCCATTAAACCAACTTTCCATCAGAATTTAATTGCCCTAGATCTTTTACTAATTATAGGTAACCGTACATGTCCTCAACAATTTTATTTTTTATTTTTATTTTTATTTGTTTTTTTTTTTGGGGGGGGGGGGTCACACAGTATATGTATGGATTAAACTCGTGTTTGTTCGATTTTTTTTTTGCAATTTAGATAGTCACAAACTAACTATAAACTTTAGTATCTTACATGGGTTGTAAAGGAAATGAACACTTAAGGTTCCACTAAAGTCAAAATATAGGACACTTCATAAACATCTAAACTTTGCCTGTATTTTTCAACATATAATGAATAAAGTCATAAACTATGAGAACATATGTTCATCTAAACATACTTGACATATACACATTGTGTAAATTGTAAATAAACTTCAATTGTTATGTTGTGGCCAAACCGGTTCTTGGGGTGAACACTAAATTTTCAAAAAAATCTGCAGGCCTACAAGACGACTTAATTTTCTTAAAATTGGTATGGACGAATACTATTACATATAATGCAGGGCAAGCGAATGTTGATTTTTTATAAAATGTATTGATTTTCGAGTTTCAGTTAATTTCATGTATCTAAGTGAACGAAAATCGAAGGTACAATACAGAAATTGGACAAATATGCCATTAAAACATATGTATGTGACAAATCAGCATTGGCTTGCCCTGCATTACATGTTACAGTATTCGTTAATACCAATTTTAAGAAAATTAAGTCGTCTTTCAGGCCTGCAGATTTTTTTGAAAATTTAGTGTTCACCCCAAGAACCGGTTTGGCCACAACATAACAATTTCAAGTTTATTTACAATTTACACAATGTGTATTTGTAAAGTATGTTTAAATGAACATATGTTCTCATAGTTTATGACTTTATTCATTATAGGTTGAAAAATACAGGCAACGTTTAGATGTTTATGAAGTGTCCTATATTTTGACTTTAGTGGAACCTTAAGTCTTATTCCAATATTTTCAAATTCGATTACAGGATTGCTATATTATAATATTTTTAAGAGCTAGATATAGAGGCCCAAGAACATAACGTAATAATTTGTATAACATGAAGTTTTGCAGTTTTTGCAAATGCATATGAAAATTCAAAAACGCTTATTTGAATGAACCGTTATAAAGCCGTCCATCCTATTCGATTAAATTTAAACAATTGACTGGTTAGTTTTAATAACAACCACAATGACAAAAATAAATAAATATATACTTCAAAAGTAAATATATAGAGATGACGAATGGATTAAAATGGATATGAAACGATTCTTCACAATAGTTAATTCATATCATGCTTCTCTACGATGTCGATATAGTTATAAAGTAAACATTTTCTATTTTCTTTTGCAACTTTTCGTCATCTACATTGACCAGTCCCATTAGGTTGTTTGTGGTTTACTGTTTTTAACTACATAATGAAAGTAATAAAATTTTAAATAATATTCAAATTAGTGTTTTCATTATGTGTACTATAGTTGATTACTTTTGGTGATTCTGTCACATTAAGTGTGCCATGTAAAAGCTAGGAGATGTGGTATGTTGCCAATGAGGCAACTATTCACCAGAAATTTAAATACCCTAGATGTTTTACTAATAATAGGTAACCGTGCATGTCCTCAACAATGCAGGGGTCACAGAGTATATGATTAAACTCGTGTTTGGTCAATTTGTTTGTATGAGCAATTGAAATAGTCATAAACTAGATATAAAAAAGAAGATTTGGTATGATTGCCAATATTTGGTATCTTATATGAGTTGTGAATGAAATGAGATCTTAAGTCTTATTCCATTCTTATCAAACTCGATTTTTTTTCTCCTTTATAAATGAAGCCAAAAATAACAATTGCTTTTCTTCCTTATGTTTGTAAATCTAGAAATGATCTGAAATGAAGACCAATGATAGTAAATTAAATCAACCACAAAATCATATGGATGACAACACTAACACATATCGACTTTGTGAATGACTTCATCATTGGAGTACTTTTATGAATGAACTTGAGACTAAGGAGTCAGTCAATGTATATTATGATTGAAAGTTTTCTGCTTATCAACTCTAAATTAGTTTTGACTCACAAACAGTAAACATAACTCATTTTCCTGTAAAAGTGAAATATTTATTATCATGTTACTTTATTTTCTGTGTTTTATTGAACTTTCTTTTATTTCCGTACACACAAGATAGCTGCGTATAAGATGATATTATAACTGCGTTTTATGTCCGAGCATAAGCACAGTGTCGAAGGTCAGTAACATATTCAGAGATTTACATGATATTGGAAATTATATGGTTTGTATTGGAACTAAATGAAAATATCGCGATATGAAGAACACAATGTCAGTCTGAAACAGAAAAAAAACATAGTCCGAAAAGGATTTGATGTACTTTTAGAAATTATTGCGTTCTATTATTATTGCGATTCGTCAATTTGGACATAAATTCGATTTTATTTCTTGCAATATTGAGAATTAATTCATTTAAAAAAATAAAAATGCGAGTTTAAATTATTACATTTAATTCTGTAATATTTTTCTCAATACTGTAAATTCAGAAATTATTGCGAGCTTTTTATTAATGCGAATAATGCGACAGAGCTGTAATCGCAATACTTTAATCTCGCATTTTCAAATATTTTACATGCACTAAAGAGGATTTTTTTCAAAAACGTCAAAATTAAAATCGCATTTAAGTCTAGAATGACAAAACCGCAATAATAAATGCACGCAATAATTTTTGAATTTACAGTAATAAAAACATCGCAATAATATCTGATTTTACAGTTTTCATATCTTATCTTTTCAGTGTAAGTGGAAAGATAATGGAATAGTGTACCGGTAAAAAAAAATATAAATTGACTGAATTGTCTGTAGATTTTGGACAATACTGAGACCAATGTTCTATCATCCTCAGTAGAGATCTGTCGTTTAATAGTTAACCATTCAAGTGACTAGTACCATTTGCAGACAAAGCAATGTTTCATCTCACTGCTATTCTAAATCAAACGAACGTATAAGGTTCACATCCTTGCTTCCTTAGAGAATTCAATGGCTTGATTTTCTGATATCTAAAGTTTTTAGAAATTACTATAAAATCTCTTATCTGATATTTTAACACATTTGTTCACGTATTTTTGTCAATTTTTCTTCTATTTCTCATATCAAATTTTCAAATTTCCATCTGATTTCATTTGCAGTGATTCCTGATTAAACTCTATCGTAATACAAGACATAACTTGGTTTGCAACAACTTTATTGTTTTATGTTAACCTTGGGCAAACTCATCTTGTTGTATAGATATTATTAAATAATCCTTGCTTCACTGTTTCTATCCATTTTCTTAAACGTTTAAGAATTATTTAATTAAGGAAGTTTGTCATAAAAAAAATTACAGGAGGAAAATCATTGAATTTGTGACGTAAAACATTAATTAAAAAAATGTATTAGACCGTATTAAAAACTGACTTTAAGAATTAAATATTGTTGAAGATGCCTATTATTTACACAGAAAAATCGCGCATTTGTATATAACTAGAGAAGTAACTCTAAAATTGAAAACGAAAGCTGGTGAATTAAAAAGCATTGTTTTATATACAAGTTTGGAATATGTAAGTTGTTATTTACAAACCACGATGGAAGAAAATTTTCACTGGATATATATCTAATTTATTTTTACATAGCACACGATTCTATTTTAATTGATATCCACTCACGTTTATGTCTTCGATCAGTCGAAGCTAAATAAGTTTTCGATATCATATAAAATCTTAAAACCATAGTATTTCTTACTGCCATTAGAAGCACAAGAACTCTCATATATTTTGCTTTGAGTACTTTTTTTCAACCCTTCAGTTCATCTTATGAGGTTGGCCAAGTTTCACAGTTTATTTATGATGCCCACAATATCATACAGAACATTTCTGGCAATTTTCAGAGCGTTCCAATTTTTTGTACCAAATTTTTAATTGGCAATTTGGATGGAAAAGTCTAACCATACTAAATCCATCTAGAAAATGTTATCTAATATACAACTTTCCTTGTAATTGATGCAGTAACCCAAAATATGAGTAAAAGTATTTGAGTTACAATTTCGACCAACGAGCCAATATAAAATAGAATTCAGACATTTGAAAGCCATATTGCACGAACAAAAAAAAACGTCACTTGCTTTCATTTGGTATAAACTTGAAAGAAACACCAATGCTAAAATGAATTTTAGTGTAAACTTCATGGAAATATCAGTCGATTTCATAGAAAATAAGAGAATCATATAATGTTATGACGAAGGTTTTTTATATGATTTTTTCCAGTAAAAGTGGAAAATGCTTTAATATATATGAGGGGAAATTGTAACGTGATGAGATTTTTTATAAACCAATTTGTTTGACATTCGACTCATCAGGTGTTCACAAGATTGGAGATTTGCTGAATAAACATTTCAGTTCAATACTGAAATTGTACCTTTTATTCAAATAGCTGGTGATGTACGCGTTGAAATTGGAATCGGTGTCAATGAAACAAAAAACCCGCCCATGTAAAGGTAAAGATTAATCAAGAGAGAAATAAACCGTAATACCTATAAAACAGGTTAGTTACACAAGCAAGAAGCTTCGAACAGAAAGAATAGGTATGTTAAAGCTGTAAATTATTTTGTACACATTATTCGTTTCCGACAAAAGTGTAGTCTCGTCTGAAATGTAAAATTAACTTTCTTTAGTTTCAATTAAATGTAAAAAAAAATGTTTCAATAAAACAGTTATCAATCCATTTAACTAGATATAAATGAAGTTTTCATTTTTCATAGATGTTGATTTTTTTTATGTTGAAATGTGTAGGTCCAGTAAGGGCCGAATTTGACCTCAAATTTCAGGTTCATCTAACGAAGATTTTGGACACTGTTTAAACACTTAAGTGTCTATTTCAGTTAATTCAATTAGTTTGTGTGAAAGATTGTAACTGATTAGGTCATTAAAAACGCTCCGATTCAACCTTTAATATGACAAATCTAACAAATATGACAAAATATGTCACTTTTCAGATGGTTTTTGTCAAAAATGAAAGTGGCCGCACCCGTGTTCATCCTCAACCTTTATAAATGATATTATCATCAAATACAACTTACATTTCAATATTACAATGTAAGAATGTACACAAATGCAGCCACTTTCACCCGTCTAAAATCTAACTAAAAAGCTAAAATTGTGAAGACTTCAGTATTTTAGCATGGCTAGTACCCGATACATGTGCATTGTATTGTCAAAACCAGTCCATATATATGTAGCAGAATCATACTTCTTTCCAATAAATAGCTAAAAGTTTACTTTTAACAATTTTGTTATATTTTGAGACAAAAAAGGGGTTTTACTGGTCCTACTCCTCTATCAAAACGTCAACTTTGTTGATTTCCATTTGTAATTTAACACTATATTCTGGTACAACTTTCTAGTTGACTAGCTAGACTAGCTGATTTAAAGGACAAACGCTACCACTTGGTTAAAAATAAAGTATGAGTTTTGTTTCAAAACATCAATAAAAGCATCATAATGAAATTACAATTCGCGTCAGGTATCCAGTTCGGTTCAATTTTGTAAAAGATAAGCAACAAAAAACAAACATTGGTTATATATCATCATTTTTCTTGTTTAACAATAAGGATTCACATTGTATGGGTCCTTATGCATGCATCCTTTTATTTAACCTTCTGATCAGTAAGAGACAGGTTTTGCATTTGTTAAAGGGTTCATCTGACCTTGACTTCATTACATTGATCATTGATAGTGTTGTATAACCCTTTTTTTAGACTCTAATAAAAATATTTATGGTATTTAACACACTAAACAGGTGATATGTTGCAGCATGTTCTTTAAAGTCATATATGAAACCACAAATTAAAAAGAATAATGCATATGTTTTTTATAAATCAACGGATAGTTTTCATTATAAAACTTACATGTACTTTTTTCTGAAGAAAAATTTTAATTTGTTCATATTTAAAAGAAGATGACTTTGTTTAAATTGCTTTCTTCCAGGAATCAATTCTCCGACATGTTTTCCGTCTGCAAAGTGACATCAGTTTGATCCATCTCGTACAAATCCGGTGATCGCAATACCCATGGATGTCCTTGAAATAAACTATTATCTGATTGCACATGTCAAACCATGCTCTTTTTTTGTTGTTGTTGACAAACACGTGACAATCGTTAAACTTCGGCTTCAAAACACGAAGTTTAATTACCTGCCATATTTTCACAACAATACTGACCGATTGAAAACAAAAATGACGATTATACGAAATTTATGCGAAAAAAATGATAAAATAGTGCACAGAAGAATAAGTTTATGATGTTTTTATGCATTGGTTCAAGAATTGGAATAACATTACTTTTCACCGGTCACTCGTTTATTATGACTTCAATTGCTGTTCATTTTTTTTAACCTGTTTTTGATTATGTTTTTGTTTGAGGCTTAGGTTTTTTATCGTTTGCTTTCTTAGAGTTTAAATTGATACAAATAAAAACTCTTTTCCGTGACTACTGCCTTCCATGAAAAAAAATGCTTTTGTTACACAAGTACCTCGTGAAGTTGGAGTTTAAAAATTACAAATGTTTCTATTTTGCCGTGGTATAGTTGAGGTTTATGAGTTATTCACTTTTAAATGACAAATATATAACTCTTATTTTTAGAAAGTACGTCGTCTATTGTCATGGAAAGATGATAACTTATAAACTGCAAAATTAGTATATTAATATGTTTGTATTTTATGCGTACCATTTAACAAAGTTTTCTAATTTCAAATTGTAACTATATTTTTAGAGTTCTCCATACTTTGTAAATAATTTCTTTGAATGTTCTAAATCAAATGCAGTGCAATATACTGCAATTTGAACTGGTATCCTCTAATAATTTATTTAAATGGATACACATTGTACGGCTACTGCTTTTGCGAGAAACAAACGGTGTTGAAGGCCGTACGGTTACCTATAGTTGTTAATGTTTGTATCATTTTGGTCTTTTGTGGATAGTTGTCTCATTGGCAATAATACCACATATTCTTCTTTTTTTTATATTAAATGGCCATAGACACTCCGATGGATTGATGGCACAGAATTCAAATTGTAAATTTCAACTTTGGCTAAGAATATTATATAATTTTCGGGAAAATCGCAAAAGAGAGATATGTTTTTTCTTCAAAAAAATATATCCCCAAGAAAAAGTTGGATATATGCAAAATAATATGTTAAAAGAGGTATGCATATATGAATACTTGAAGAAAAATCCCTCGAGCGCAGGTAGAGATTTTTTCCCTTGCACTTTGTCTGATTGTCTTTCAATCTTAACTTAATTTGGTTGCAATATATAGGTTCACATGATATATAAAATAGATAATAAGAAAATGTGTTATGATTGCTAGTGAAACAGTTTTCCACCAAAGACCAGATGACTTAGAAATTCATTAAGGTTTTTACATCAATCGGGCGTACTTTTTAATATATGGCCAAATTTAAAATGGCTTATTAAAAAAAACAGAGGTTTCTGGATTTTACTCCACAAGGAATTTCCAAACCCATACATTTGAAGGCCAGTAAAAATACGCAGACACGTTTTTACATTTGTGTACCTATCGAACAAAAAGTAACCCAAAAAGAAAATTAGTCAAAGTCATCTGAGGTCAAATTTGCCTAAGAGAGTTGGAACATTAGCTTCCTCTTACTATATAAAGTTTTTGAAAGGGAGCTAAGAATAATATGCCATTAGTCATGCTTGTACCGTAACGGTGACTTCTTAAATAATGACACCCTTGGGGGCTAGTGAAAGAAAATATCACTCTATAAATTTCTAATATGTTTCTAAAAATGAATCGAAACAACAGTTATAAAAGAAGCTGGTTAAATTACGTCACTAGTAGGAACATTTATAGGAAGGACATTCATTGTCAACTAGAACAAATTCCGTAGAAAGTAATTCTGTATATTGCCATCTGATTGCATATTTGATATAACTAGCTATAGTTAACAAATAGCAAGTATGCACATTATGATTAAAAATCACCGCAGTATCAACTGTATTGTATGTCCTTAAAGTTGGTCATATTTTTGTAAAATGTAGCTTTAATCATCTGATTTGGGACTTTCCGTCAAGAATTTTGTACTTTTGTTATATTACTTTTAACATTCATACACTCATCAATTGATTTTGCTAACGATGAACTTTGAAGCTACATTTTACAGAAATTGGAATAATATTTGGAGCACACATACAGTTTTGAATTTACGTTTATTGTTTTAACAATAATTCGCTCACAAGCTCCATGTTAACTGTATAAACCAAATATGTTATGAAGATATACCTTCATTTTCTACAAAATACTTCTGTCCAGTCTCCTGGCATTTGCTTTCATAAAAGAAATTTGAAATCATAAAGGAACTTCAGTGGTTGTCGTTTGTTTAAGTGTTACATATTTGTTTTTCGTTCATTTTTTTTAACATAAATAAGGCCGTTAGTTTTCTCGTTTGAATTGTTTTACATTGTCTTATCGGGGCCTTTTATATCTGACTATGCGGTACGGGCTTTGCTTATTGTTGAAGGCCGTACCGTTAACTATAGTTGTTAATGTCTCTGTCATTTTGGTCTTTTGTGGATAGTTGTCAAATTGGCAATCATACCACATCTTCTTTTTTATATATTCAGTTGTGCATTTGTCTAATATATTGTGTTGTCGATCAAGTCGTTAGTTTTAACAGTTTTTATTTGCAAAAGTAGTATAAGTGATTGTACACAAGTTATAACAACAATAGTGACGTCCAATCGAAGTGGTTTTGTTTCAAGCGTTAATTTTCTTTCATTCGAGCGTAATTTAGGGTCTTAAAGTACGCGATATCAAGATTTATATTATTGTTAAGTATTTGAAAAATACTCGTTGTAATGTCTTTCAAATCAATCACTAGGAGACTAGACAGAGTTTTTTTTACCGCATTATAAATTAAAGACGCGGGTTCGTTTAACAGAGACTAATGATTCAAATTAGCTTACAATATTTAACAATACTAGAACACACCCGTGATATCGCGGGTCCGTGACTGAATTAAGGTATATAACTATGCGCAAGCCTTATTTTAGTTTTTCTCTGCTTTCAAATCTTTCTGTTTGAACCCGTCGAACTGGAACTTATCAATTACTGGTAATATTAATTATTTGGAAAACAAAAGGTCCTGGAACATTGTCCTATATTAGTTATAAATAAAGATGAATTCTTTGATTCGCTGTTTTACGTCATGTATGCCAACTAACAAATTGAAAACTGTTCCTCATTTTTAGTCTTGTTATCTTAGAAAGTCTTACTGATTAAAATACTACAATAGGTAGCTATTTGACAATTTAGTAGTGTCAACCCTGTGATTATGACCCGTGTATATAGCATATTAACCCTGAATACACCGTTTGGTGGTGCGCCTGTCAGATGCGGAACGTACAGATTAGGTAATAAGTAACAGGTGAATATACTATTGGTATCGGTATCGGACTCGACCCGGAACTTCTTAATTATTGGCAATATTAATTACGTGGAAAACAAAAGGGCCTGGAGTGGTGTAATTTTCAATATACACCTTTGTACTATATTAGTGATATATAAAGTTGAATTCTTTGATTCGTCGTTTTTACGTGATGACGGCTGAAAAATTGGACTTCGTAATTTTAGTATTATAGATACCGTCTCTGGTGAGTTTTTTGTAGAAGAAACGCACGTCTGGCGTATACACTTAATTAAGTCCTGGTTTCTATGATGAGTTAACTAACAGAAAAAGTCTGATTTTGAATACAGTTTTACATTTCATAGAAAATACAAAGCGCATAAGAAACATCAATCTAAGATTATATGTAATTTTAATTGCCAACCAATGTTCACATGTTGTTTTGTTCCATACATTACTAGATATGATTATATAGCATTTTCCAACCTGTACCTGTACATTTATAGATGATATGTTCATGATAGGATGATGCTAGAAAAGTTATTGGTTCGTATATATTAGATTTATTTTTTAATTATCAACACACGTTGTTTTTTATCTTACTTATTTATAACAGTATCTATAAGGACGTACAGCTTGCTTCTGCATGGGAAACATCAAATAGGGGTTTGTATGCTGTTTTGAATTTTAGACAATGTTCACAGCATTTACAGATCTATAAATAGTCAACTGTAACCGTTTATCTATAGATGCCTTGTGCGTGATGATGCTAGGAAAGTTCTTTTACAACATCGTTATTTAAATTTTCATTTAAAAATCTAAACAAGCATTTTTTATCTGATATATTTTAAACATTGCTTTATAGAATAAGGACGTAAAGCTCACTTGTTTCCCTAAGGGAAAAAGGCAACGTTATAAATAATTGTATACGAATTTACATAGACTTATTTGTGATCAATATTAGTTTAAAAGAAATATACTCGGAGTCAGTAAATAGGTTGTACATGTAAGTAATAGTTTTTTGTACATAAGTTTCGTGTTTTTGTCGTCACATGAGAAACGGTTTGACGTCACGGATTAAAAAGAAATTATCATTTGCCATCAATTATATTAGAGTAAAACCAAAACATTATTGGAATAATTAAACAAAATATGACATTCGTTCTTGAGCGTTGACTGAAACGTTTGGCTATGATATATATATGGCTATTTATTAGTTTTTGGCGGGGTTCGTGTTGTTAATTCATTAGTTTTCTATGTTTTGTCATGTGTACTATTGTTTGTCTGTTTTTTCTTTTTCATTTTTAGCCATGGCGTTGTCAGGTTTTTTTTTCGATTTATGAGTTTGACTGTACCTCTGGTATCTTTCGTCCCTCTTCTTTAACAAGGCTTTGTACATTAAGATTTTTTGCATTTTCGTCGCCATCATTTAGTTTAATAACATTGTTCATTGAGTAGAATTATGATCATACTAATCCAATAGTCTTTGTCGTTCTACAAATTAATTTCGAAGTGAAAATTCTTTTTACCTTTTCAACATCATTAAACACCCACTTCAATGAGGCAATGCTCATATCCAGGAAGTTTTTGATAACCAAAGTTTTAAGTTGGTTGATTTAAGTTAGTGGACTTTAACCCCTATAGCACTACTTCTAACAATTAACAACTAAACCTTATACAACTAAACTAGTTTCAGAATTTTGGTCACCACGAGATACTGTATCAATAATTCATATCCTTCAAGAGCGTCATTTAAAGTATTGACTTACGAAATATCAAGGTTTATATTTTTGAAGATTTAAAAAAAAACAAACACGATGTAATGTTTTTTTTATATCAATCACCAAGGGAACTAGACAGATTTTGATTTCCGCTTTATGAAATAAAGACGTCAGTGCGTTAAACCCGAGACTAATGGTTCAAATTATCTTACAATATCTAACAATGAAACATTACTAACAGAAAAAGTCTGATTTTGAATACAGTTTTACATTTCATAGAAAATACAAAGCGCACAAAAACATCAAACCGAGACTTATATGTAATTCTCAATTCCAAACAATGTTCACAGTCTTTACAGCTCAATAAATTGTCAGTTGTAGTTGTATAATGTTTCCCAACCTGTACCTGTGCATTTAAATTCGTGTAACAATTAAACATTATACAATTAAACTAGCTTTAGAATTTGAGTCACCACGAGATACTGTATTAGTAATCCATATCCTACAAGTTCTTCATTCTTATTCACTATATAATACGGTTTCTTGTTTTTATTGCTTTATTTTTTTCATCTTGTATCTGGGTTTTTTTCATTTTGTATGGTTTCTTTTAATTTTCATTTGTATATAAACATCCTGTTTTATTTTCACTTAGAATCAAATCAAGAATGAAACATTTGGTCTTGCTGGGTACTCAAATTGCACAAGTGTCATCCTCAAGAACGTAAATCATTGTTGAATCTATCTCCTCATTAGTATCATGTATTATGTACGCTAATAAAACTATTTGAATCGTTAACTGATTCATAACAATCTACCAATATTTACAAATATAATCAAACAAAGCAATAGAAATAGAACATTTCACTTATTCATATTATAAACACGTTCTCTTAAATCGAGACTCAATTTGGTAAGCTGTAAGAATTCATAAACTTTATTTTTTCAAGAAATGACAAACATAGATATAGATATATATATTGTTTTATGAAAATGACAAAAATATTTATTTTTCAAAATAAACATATCTCTACGTTAACAACACGATAGTTGAAACTGGCAGAACCGAAAGATTTATGGCGTATGTGAAATCTTATTTCGGAATATCCATGTTAAACTAACTCTCCGTTACTTGTCCTACATGTTGTTAACAATATCCTCACACACTTACACCAACTGTCAAGAGCTCATTGGGAATAATCTGCATATTGACAATTCTGATTTTACTCTTGCTCCTGGTGAATAATTACTGAAAACCAGTGTAAAAAAGTGTTAAAATGTTTACCAAGACTGCAGAAAAAACATTACACCATTCCTACTAATATTGGATATTCGTCATGTAAGCTCCCTTGTGAAATCATTATACACAGACATTTGATCTTGTAATCAAAATGACATGATGTTTTGTCACTTACAACATAGATATCATTACACGAAATCCCGGGAAACCTGTTCTACTCAAATCGCAAAGGAGACCATCGTCACCGTAACAACCATTGAAGTTATTTATCGTAAAATTGCCACCTTATAATCTCAAACATATTACTGATATAACAAAATTGTTTTGGCAGTTGTTTATAACATATATATTTTAATCTGACTAAAATGCATAACTTTTTGTATATGCCACAAAATATTTCCTTGATTTTGACATCACCGAATGAGAAATAAGTTCGAATTGTTTTAACCATTAGTATCGACACGAATGGAATATGTGGAGAAAAATATGTCGGTATCGACCCAAGTATCGATAAGGGTTCTTGTTGCTCAGTCTTTATTTTTTTCTGAATAAAACTCATAGTATATATAAGTGTTTTGTAGACTTTTGTTGGTTTTGTTTGTCGTTTTCCATTTTCTACTCGTATTTTTGGTGTCGACATTAGAGTTTAAATTTACTTTGGTTTCTTCCTCCTATTAAAATAAGTGTTATAAAGTTAAATGTATTACTTTGTAATAGCTTAAGCATATACATTTACTTAGTTATATACCGTCGTTTATGGTGAAATAGAAGTTAAACAAGAACGAAACATATCAATTTTCCGTTCTTTTTAATTCCTTTTTTTGACATGAAGGAGTACTATTTTTTATCATCATCATACTAGTTGGTATTTATAGTGGTCTTTCTGTGAAACATCTCCATGATACATTTTTTGACAGAAAAAATAGAAAAACAGAATACCGATTAGACCAATATAACCATGATTAATTCAAATAATATATTGCAATATTGTTTTAATCAGTTTATCAAAGGTACATGTACCAGGATTATAATTTAGTACGTCAGACGCGACAAGTCCGAAATACCACTTTTAAGAACCGTATTGTAAATAAAGATCTCAAAATTGTCCATCTTCTGTTACAGTTGTGTGGTTGTAACTTTTAAATCTATGACAGAAACTCAGACTGGTTTAACTATCTGCAGTTTCTCAAAAAATCTTTATTGAATAGGATTTAAGCAAGTTGAAAAATAAACTAAAAAGATTTGGAAAAATTGCAAGGACACATTCTAAAACTATTTTTGTTGAGGAAAAACTGAGAATAATATTTTGTTGCATTTTTTTACTTATATTTTTTATAATAGACATAATTTACATACAACAACTAGCGAAGAAAAGGGCGTGGCTCTGTATGAACTATCGTTAAAAACCGCGTTAATGGTTATGTCTTTCCTGCCTTGTGGTTCCGTATACTTAATAAAAAATGTGTTAAGTGTCCAATTAAACATCGTACACTCTAGATAGTGTTTGATAGTTGATTTACATCATAATACATGATATGATATTATAGTAGATGAATTGGCTTGGTCAATGAGGTCAGCAAAGATTCTAACTGAACAGAAGAATTAAAACATTTGTAATACCAATGTTGGATTACATTAGATGAATGGTCGATGAGGTCAGCAAAGATTCTAACTGAACAGAAGAATTAAAACATTATTAATACCAATGTTGGATGACATTTATACATTTTTTATGCGATTAAAATATTCATTTTTGAATAAAATAATGTATGATTGTCATTTTACCCCAATGCTCTTCAACTTTTTATTCGAACGTCTTTGACGAGTCTATTGTAAACGAAACGCACGTCTAACATACAAATATGAAAGCATGATGTCTCTGGTTGAGAATTTTATTTGATATCATTCAACCCCAATGTTCTTCAACTTTATACTTTATTAGTCTTTTAAACTTTGTTATTTGAAAGTCATTGATGAGCCTTTTGTAAACGAAACGCACGTCTGACATACAAAATTAAAAATCTGAAGTCTTTGATTCAGATTTTTACCTCTTGCCCTTCGTTACCTGCATGTTGACATACTAAAGTTTTTTTCTAATGTAATAATGTACCGGAATTCGTACAATTTCTTCGACAAAATTTAATAGATGAAATCATGTTTTATTAGATAATTACATTTAGCCACCAATAAAATATCATATGTATCGGTATTCATTTAGATTGCTATACATGATACCATATCCTCAAACGTACACTTTAATAAAGCTAGCACCAAACAGATAATTATCCACATGTTGATTTAATTAAAACGTGATTCTATGGATCACAAGTAAACACACAATGTCACCAAGTCTATCATTAAAGAGAAACGTCTCATGCATTTTTAATTTAATGACATATGGTTTAGAATAGGATATTCATGACTTGTTTTAATACATGTTTTACAATGCTCTTGACGGTCTCATCCATCAAATCAACACACCTCTATTATTTTAGATTGTTGCCTTTTATAATATATAACGTTAACATAATTTAATTTATAAAATCTTTGCTGGTTTTTTTAAATGCTTTCACGTGAAATGTCGCATTCCTTTACAGTTTTCTATAGCCATCAATAGAATTACTGATGCGCATTCCTTACAAACTTGCGCTAACAGAAACCAATAAATTTATTTAAGATGAAAGCCTCTGAAATAATGAAATAAACCATGTCATAAAGATCATAACGTCACATTTTACTTTCAACATATTTTATGAAAAAGGTGTTTCAACAATGGTTCAAAAGCACCTTACTCACGATTCCTTACAAATATATTAGATTAATTTTGACAGACAGAATTTATTTGTGTTTTTTTTAATTCGGATAACATTTATAACCTCGTTTTTAGTCTTGTGTAGACAAATCACGCATCTTACATACAAAATTTAGATACTAACAGATATATTTTGAGTTTGTAACCGGTCACCGGGTTGATGCAACAGCTAGTGGAGGTTAACCCACCAAAGAGTTTTACAAGCCTAGTTGTCTTACTTTAACGTTGACATGATTTAACATAGATATGAACAAAACTGTAAATAAAATGATTACAAAACTGATAAGTGTGTCAAAATATTCACGATTTATCCCCTAGGAATAGATTACCTTAGCTTTACTTGGCAAACCCTTTTGGAATACGAGTTATCACGCTATTCAACTTTGTAAAAAAATCGGTCTTTTCCTTTTTGTGTAATGGTGTGTGTGTGTGTTACTGACGAGTCTGTAGACGACAAATGCATCTGCCGTACAAAATTAAAATCCTGGTATTATCAGTCAATACCGCTGCTGATTGCTAAGGACCTATTCGTTCTTGAAAACAACAAGGTTATTTCCCGGTCGGACTTATATACGACAATTTACTGTTATGTGTTGTTCGTAAACTAGTTTGACACATAGGAGGGTACAATCTATATAGATTGATTAAAGATGGCCAATCTGTTAAACACGAATGTTTTAGTAATAAATGGTTTTCGGTGCTTTTAAAATTTGTAATATATTTGGCCGTCTAAACATTTTATTTGAGTAGTTATGTAGCATAAGAATGTTTAGAGCACTTAGCCAAAAGTCTTGTATATTTGGTTTGTTTTATTCTGGTGTTCATTATATAGGCGTCTTTGATTTCGGAAAGATCCATAGTTGGATTACCTGATCCTTTCTGATCTTTTTGATATACATTAAACATATTCACAAAATATGTAGGCAATCACAGGTTATATAAATGCACATAATTGTAATAATTTATATAAATAAAATTGCAGACAGCCAAAACAAATGAAAACCTATTACCTATGCTTGAGTGTTAACGTTACAATAACACTGTAAATATATATGCATGCGTACATCAATTGTTTATTCGTATGTGATTTTTTATTTTTTTCTGTTAATGTTTGAGTAACTATTTTTGTTGATACTTTATTAAAGACAAATATTGTACATGAAAACTATCTATTTGAAAATAAATTGCTCTGTTCAGTTTGAATCAAATGTCCCCAATTATATGTATCCTTCCAAACAAAAGATATATGTGATAACTGTTAAGTAATTACAATAGAGTAGACAATTGGACCGTGGATTGTTGTCGCAAGTTGCTAATAAAACACAAATAAGAACGACATTTTATTAACAAATATTTCATCAATTCTTTTATTTCTGCTTTAGAGACATATCTTAGGTAAGTTACAATACACCTGTTACGTGTGGGTTTTTTTTCATTAAAAATAATGCCCGCGTTTTCGTGCCTTATTTACCCACACTGGTTATTCGAAGTATTGGACAATAAAAGTAGGTGTCTGACAGTAAGTCCCGACACTCATCTGAAGATGACTAAACTGATGTCATTGTGTTCTGTTGTATTCAAGAAAAGTGTGTCGAAAAGTTATATTTTACATTCAACGTATAGAAATAGGAATTTAAAAATGGAGATAACACAATTCTTTTAAATTTGAACGTAAAATTACAAAGAGCATAAAAGCGACAAAGGTAACAACAAAAAGGTTTAACTGTCTTACATCATCGTTGCTTAAAAAAGGTAATCATAGTGTTTGTATTATTGCACAATTTTATTAGCTTAAAACGTAGACACATCATGTATTCTTATTTTTTGTTTTTATAAAAATGAAGCTATTCTAATTGACGTAAATAAAACAACCTTTTTAGAAGTTAACGGACTTTATTTCTATTTTTCTAAATACATTAAATCATGTTTAGACTTCACATTTTTCATATACCCTGTTAGCATAATTTTTACAATACCTATACAAGCCTAAAAGTCTTAATTTATTTTTCATTATGAGAAAATCTAAGCAATTGGGAATTATCTCTCTTTGTAGAAGTATTGCATTCTTATTATATACATCATGATCTTTAAGAAAATTTACAATATATCTTAATACTACTGGTCATTCTATAAAATAAAATAACAAAATCAAAATACTTTTGAATATTTCAATAGGAAAATCAATGATATAATATACCAAGATAAAAGATATAATCATAGAACATGTAACAAGATTCATAAAGTACATTTTACTCTTACTGATTAATTCTCATAAAACAGTTTTATTACAGATAACATAGGATCGATAACATCTTGTTTGAGAAAGATTAAATGTAAAGATGCATTTTACGAATGCGCCGTTCTTAATTGGGTCAATAAGCATTGGTAAAAACTGATTGTAGCGCAAATTATGTGGTCTTTGTCCTTCAAATATTATTTTTTTGAGTTTAACAGTTATTAATATTAAAGTTTTTTATGACACCGTTTTTGTAAATCAGTTGCGTGATAGGTGGGTTTTTCTGGTTGATATCGATTGACTTATTCATGGTTTGACATACAACTTACATTTGTTTTCTGTTTCAAATTATTTATGAAAATTTACTTTGAGTATTGCTCAAACTGTGTTTTATGGAATATTTACCGCGTAACTGTTTGAATAGTATTTGCTAAAATTGAGTACAGGGGCCGACAATGAACCGTATGCACACATATTTTTTTTATTAGCAAAACGAAAAATAGTTCAAAGCAAGTTATAATCCTGAATTGGTACAGCTTATGTAGAACATAAGTTATTTGAGCACCTTTGAACACATAAAAATTGAAATGGACAAGTAAAGTACTTATTCTGTTGTTTAATTTGTGCTGGCCTTTTTGTACTCTGTTATAAAGATTTTATAAAGTACGTGCGGATGTTTTTTTTTGTGTAAATGCGATACACCTGTCGTTATTAAATTAATCGAGATAAAGCAGAGATTTTTAGTGCGAAAAATAAATAAATTAACGCCTTCATATTAGATTGGCAATATATCTGTAACCTGACTAGAAACCCCTACCAATATTATTGTATATCGATGTTATGTCCACACCGTAAGTCTATTTTAATGTGGTTTTTTTTTAAACTCGCACTATTAAGATGTTAAAATAGATGGTATATATAATTGTTTATTTTTTAAGACCAATTAGTTTAATGGAAATCGTTTAAAACAAGTGACTTGAAATATATATATCAACTTTGAATATACTTTAATAATAATAAAAAAAGAGGCGACACTCAATTGATATTCAAGTTTCGTAATACAAAAAGAGGAATTATCAAAAATAATTTCGACCTCGAATGACACCTGGCTGCGACTACCAAAACATAAGATGTCAAGGTAGAGACCTATATATAACAACGAACAACACCTGGTTAATAGCCTAACATAGTAAATTTGAATCATTGCGTTATCCACTTTTCTAGGATATATGTTATTCATTATAGTATATAATTCTAATGATTTAATACTACCACAAATTGTGCTTTTATCGCATCTGGCAGATTATCTGCACCATGTGTTGCAATTGCTATTCGTTTTTATTTTCAGATTTTACGTGGACACATATAGTCCTGGTATCTATGATGAGTTTATATAGAATAATGTTTTATATAGACCATTTGTCGTAAGTTAAAAACATATATTATGAATTATGAAAAGTAAAATAACAAATGTGAATTTGTAAATGTGTTACCATAAGTTCTAAGTCGTCCTATATGGGTTTTATGTTGTAATGCGCTTTTTTAATTTTTGATAATTTTGTTTCATTGAATATGTATTATATTATATTTTTATTTTTCAACAGGTATAAACTAAATGGAGTTAACAACACTAGGATGTGTACTTACTATCACACATTGTGCACTCACTCTAGCCTTGCCACTTGACTATCGTCGGATAGAAAATATACCAATCGGCAAGTTCGCAGATATTATAGAAAATATTAGAAACATAGAATCAAAACAGGCGTCCAAACCATCAGACATATCGCACCGGAAAATTGAGGATGAAAGTACATATATTGGTCTGTTTTTGCCACTTGACGATTCAATAAATCAGAAGTCATCGTTGCCTGACCTAGAACGTGTAGAAAAAAGACAAGGAGACTGGGACCTTGACTATGGACTCGGAGGTGGCAGATGGGGTAAGAGGTCATATGTTTTAGGATCCAGTAATATGAGAGTCGTTCGTGATGTGGATCATGTGGACCCAATGAATCCAGAGGATTAAACTACATGTTGGCAATTTTAGAAAAAAAATATATATTCAACATTACATTGAAGGATTTTACAAGTTACTATGATTCTTGAACGTTTATTGGAATTTACAGAATATGCAATATTTAGATGACCAATACTATCTGTAAATGTATATTTTTGACATATAGCTAAATATTTTCTTAGCCGATATTTGTGCTTTTTATTCCAGAGATTGATAGCAGCAGTATTTTCATGTCAAAGACTTCTATTCTATACTGCATAAAATTGGATATTTTTTTTCTTGTTTGTTTAGTGTCTTTGGTACAAGAATACATCTTTAAGCTGTATATTCACCGTATACATCATAAACATGCACTATGAGAACTGAATACTAGGACTCTTAACCATAGGAAGCTTTCTTTGAATATTATTAGTTACATAGTGTGCTAGTGACCTAATATGGTATACATGGGATCAGTAAATTTCATATGGGATGAGAGCGAGGCTAGAATCCCCATATGGAATTTACTGACCCCATATATACCATATCAGGTCACTAGAACACTATGAAACAAATTTATCTTACCGACTATCTAAACGTGTGACCTATCAAAATGAGCAAGTCTTCAATACTGTTAGCATTAAGAAACTACTTCCATTGATACCAACAATAACAGCTAGTTAGGTTTAAATGTGTTTTATGAATTTACTTCTATCTTAATCATCAATTTCTTCGCCTGTTGAAACCTTTACGATTTTTTCTCAGTACCGTTTTGTTTTTATAAAGGGTCGTAACACCACTACTAACCGTGCATGAAATAAACCCCGCCTCCCTACTCCCTTATAATGAACATAAAGCGACGCAACACCACTTCGTATCGTGTATGAGATAAGCCCCGCCTCCCTAATAACCTAATATGAAATATACACGGTCTCCACGAGGGCGCTTTTAACCAATCACATTCCCAGGAATGTATAGGAGGTAAGGTAAAATACCATATTATGTTTGTGTGTTGGATAACGTAGAATGACATTAAAGGTCTCTTGTAATAAATAAACAAATGAAAATGGGTGCACATTACTCGTCTTTAGGGGAGTATTATGAGATACAAAGTGTGTTATTGGCCTCATATGATTTACACGGTTCTGTATTATCGAGTCAATTTATATAAAACTGGTACACGCTGTCCTGAAATTTTTCCGAAATTTAGTCTTTTGTGAAAAGTTAACGCATGGATGATACACGTATGTTTCGTAGGAATACTTAATCAGTCAGTCTCATTATTCAAGCACACAGAGCTTTTGTGTAATCTTTTTCGATGTTAGTTTCGTTGTTTGCCAGTTGAATATCTCGTAAACAAGCTATACTTTTTACATACTACCAAATTAAAATATTTGGTAATTTTTTAACAAAAGAAATTTATTTGGCTACAATTTCTTTTCAAAATAATTACAATATCTCATGCGCATGATATAATGATTACATCATATTTGTTCAGGTTCCTCCAAACTTAAGTAATTTGTCATGCAAAAATTAAAGTCATTCCTTACAAGAACTTATTAATGTTTTTAACTAGACCAAGTTATGCCCGTGTTCACTTCAACCCGATCTGTAGACAAATCGAAACATCTATAAAATAAGAGAAATTGGACAGTTAGTAGAGACTTGCCGAACCCAAAACATGATATAATGTAAACAAATTCGTACGACAGAATTAGATAAATGATCGATATTGTAAAATAATAGGTCAAATCAAAAACAATAGACTGCATGCAACAACCACTGCTTGTGTTGACATATATATGTATAAAGAATGTAGCTGTGTAACTAGTCTGATCGCACAGCTCCTCCATAACCAGCTATTACAGCTATATAACCTGTAAAAACCAGCTGGAAAGCATAAACTTATCTGATTGAGATCGACGCATATGTGACAAATACATAGACAAAATAAATAAAGCACTAATCAGTTACTTTCATTAAAATTGACAGCGCGCTACAGCTAACAAACAAGTAATGTTTTACCTGACTTTAATATCAACCAGTGAATATCAAAAGGGATGAGAGCAAAGACTTCATAAATAGAAGAAAAAACTTTATGCAGTGAAAAAAAAAAGTATCTGCATGATAAAAACGAAACACTGTATATAATAACATAACATTACACAATATTAAATTGTGTTTTAATCTAGTGAAAACAAAATCAATGTAAGTGAGCAAAACTCTTGCATCTTATGAGATATAGAATTTGATGAAACAAAACACTTTTACTGAAGATAAATTGCATTATACAGAAAAAGGTACAATATTTACTTATTTCACATATTTTAAAACAGATTGAGTGTCCTGACATTTTGCTCAAGTATATTTCTTTCTAACGATTGTTACTTTTCATAGATGAGTGTGGTAGATAAACGTGCAAAACAATAGTTTTTTTTTTCTTTTTAAATAAGAGTACATTGTCAATGATATTCTTATTCAGAAGTTATAAAATTTCAATAAAATTTCGCAATTAAATCAACATTATTGTCATACCAGTTGTTCCTAAGAGAAGAAGAAATACACCGAAATCTAACTTATAGGTACCATTCACTTTCATGTTGCTCCATCCCGCTAGCCAAGGATTATGATCAACTTCCAACCTTGGCGGATTGAAATAGAATTTTGGAGACAAGAGTTATGATTTGCATTGGTTGCAGTCGTAACTGGCTGCATCCAATCAAAAAGCACATATAACAAGATTACGTGAAAATGTAGAAAATGTAGGTTAACAATTGCTAGTGCTGATTGTGCAACGAGTCTTTACACCTCAACACATACGACAATATTTAATGACAGTTTATATGTTTTAAATCAACTAATAGAAATTTACTTAATAGTTTTTTGCTAGCACAAATGTTGAAATTTAAACGTATAAATTCGATTCCTGCTTCACCAAGTAGACTCTAGTTGCTACTGTGTGACCTCCACACCCAAGAGAGTTCAAGTGATTCCATTGGTCAAGAATTCGGATAATGTATTCGGAATGGACATGACTTTAATCAACCGATAGTTGGAGCAACATTTTTATCACAAATTTTATCTGCCAAGGCTTGAGAGGATGGAAGTAGATCCTAACCCTTGACTAGCGAAGAATTTGATTTCCCCTTTGCTTATTATTTAGCCAAGCAGTTTTCTATCCATGGCTCTTATTTTCATTTTTTTTTTGTGAGTAAAAAATGATTTAGACGCAAAAAAGTATTATTTTCATTGACACGAGTAAATCAGAGTATCATAAACTTTGGAAGCAATATCGCTTTTTTTCTACTTTGGATGATTTATAAATTCTTCAGAAAAAAAACACGATGAAACGCATAACGAATCAATAAAAAATACAAAAAGTCATGCAATATGATTACCATACATGCAATATGTTTACCGTACATGCAATATGTTTACCGTACATGCAATATGATTACCAATGAGACAATTATCAACAAATCAGCAAAGTTACTGAGGTCAACACCTATGGTCATTGTATGGGCTTAATATGGAGAGAAAAAAATCCCTATAGTAAAACATAAAGTACCAGGGATAATAAAATACAAACAGTTCAAAAAGGAAAAAAAAAACGACTGGATTGACGGTGACTATTGTTTGAAACATTTGGGATAGAGAGAAACTAACCACAACAAATAGAGTACAGGCTCCTGGCTTCTAACAGGGAATTACGGAATGTGCCGGACGTTAACCTATTTGAGAGTGCTTTACCATCCAATAAATGTAGGCAGCGTTAAATGAACATTACAATAAACTGATACAACTCATGTTTGATACAGTTTAACTCATATTATGTTTTAAGCACACACAAACTGACAAAAAGACATCAGACACAAGATACACATGTGCGAATATTCTCTGTTTCTTAAAGATTGTTCAAGGTCCAATTTCAATTAACGATTATTATTGAACGTTTCACTGTAAAGTATTCAAAAGCGAAACATTGTACAACTCTAAATTTCAGTGACAATACCCAAAATATTACATTTAAATATAAATAAATGGTTAACTATGAAGGTGACTTTTGAAAATTAAAGTTCCATTGGAAAAAGTCAAACTAAAGCCGTTTTCGTTGACTGTTTGAAATGTCTACAAAAAATAGGTCGTCTTTACTCCCAGTGTTATATAGGTCAATTGACGAGACTTTCTGTTGTATTTTTCAAATATATGATATGTAATTAAACAGAAAGATCATCATTATGGTGTAGCACGAGATGTGCTATTTACCTGTATATATTCATATCAGAGTTATATTCCTAATCTTGGAAGTCCGTGTCAATTATTAATTAGATGTTTATTGGAATTTGGTCATATTGAGCTTATTAAATTTTGATGTACTTTAAAGCATGTTAAAATGATCATGATGGATAGACAGCTAATGTTACTTTTGAGGTACGATTTATTAACAAGTCAAACGGCAAAGGGGTGTCGACAAATAAATAGTTCAGTAAGATTATTGCCCGTCTTAGTTGGCAACTATTAGTACATCAATGATACACTTACAGCTAATGTAGATCTTAACTGTTAGGAGTTCTGTACAAACTCATCGAAGAAATTGGACTATCAACCAAGCAACCTCCCAGGTTTAATTTAATTATTAATCGTTTCCTGTACTATCAATCAAACGTTTACTTTATAAAACCATAAACATATGTATATATATATTCATATATGAATAAAAACAATCACACACACACACAATAGCATACATGCGTGTACTTGATATAGCTGATGTATACATGTGCAGTTTGTTTCCTTCCGTGATTATTCCGTGATTCAGAATTGTTAGATTGATTGATTGTTTTGCTGTTGTTTTAACTCTACTTTTAAGCACCGCATTTATGATATTTTGTGGCCAGATCTTATTGATGGAGGAAGCTGGATTGCCCAGAGAAAACCACCGACATTCGATTGGGAAACTGATAATCCTAGTTAAGAAAGATTGAATTCGAGGGCACCAGCACGAATAGGATTCGAACTTACAACCTCAATGTTGACTTGCTAGTGATTACAGTAGTAACTACTTTTTTCTTTTTATAAAATTGTATTCAAATATGTACAATGAAACATTCACCAGACAGTACCCAGTGTCACAAACACACAGTTACATATAATTATTTACATTGAAATAGAAATTCAATGTAGGTTCAGATACTAGTTTGTTTATAATTAATATAAAATTCTGCATGGTTATTTGTTACTTTGATAACGGGAATGTCCATTATAAAAAAAATGTACAAAAAACATAGAAACATCGCTTGGCCAAAATCAGTCGTATTTACAAAATTATCATCAACACTACACATACAATTTACAAGATTTAATAAAAAAAAAATCCTTCAAAAAATCAGTAAATTGTGACAAATTGACACAACTAATTAACATGTGTTCTAAATCTTCTCTAGATTGTGCACACACTGGACAATTATCAGTTTCAGATATATTACATTTTGAAAGTTTAACTTTAGTAAACAAAGTTCTATGAAGTACTTGAAAATTAAGTTCCCTGCATTCACCAGGCAAGATATATAAATTTTAAAAAAATATAATATTTTCATGATTTTGAAAGTTCTAATTCTGGATACTTTTCTATTTAATAAGATTCTGATACAGGCGATTTTCCAACAAGAGATTATAAAAAGTTCAAGTACTTTGTGGCATAGGAACTTCTTTCTCTCCAACAGAAAAAAGAAAAACAAACTGAAGTTGTTTCAAAATTCTTTTGAAACTGGATTTATATTTTCATTGATGAAATATACCCATTCAGGAGGCAAAATAACAAGCACATTTTTATTATATTTGCAGACATCATCATATTTTAGATCAGCATCTTTCTCACATAAAATTTCATGGAATGCAATAAATTTCAGAAAAACAGGAAATTACTTCATTTGTTAAATGTTTACTTTTGTTATACCTGCAAAAATGAACGGTTTTTAATTTAGTAATTTACATTCTTTTGTTATACTAGAGTTGAAAAATAATGGTATCTCAAAAATATTGTTTTCATTAAAATCAAAGGCAATATAGGTCTTCATTTTGTTCCATGCAAGCAACATTTCTTTTACGAAAAATGTCGATACCTGTATCTTAGCATTAAATAAGGTCATGTTTTCGTAGACTGTTTGTAGCATCTTTACACGATATCCATTGGATGTTTGATGTGTACGGATTGATAATTTAGTCTTGGATGTATGATTTTTTTTATTATTTGTTAGATGCTTTGAACTAGCTTCGAGTACTCTCAGATATGTCATTTTGGTCTCTTGTGGAAAGTTGTCTCGTTGGCAATTGTACCACATTTTCTTTTTTATATTCATTGATTTTATATTTAAAGCTATACATCATTACATTTTAGTACGCATGCATCGCCCTGTGAAACATTTTGTTCCTAATTGTAAGTTTTGATATTTCGGTTAAACAATTGTCCTAGGGGCATATAGTGATTCAATAATATCTGTGTTATTAAAGAATATCTGATTAAAGTCAGCATAATAAGAAATGATGAATTGCATTTAGAGACAAAAGTGCTGACTACTAAGCCAGTAATGCCTTGGGGTCAAAACGCCCACCATAATTAGACCTAGATACAGGGTTCATAGTTTGGTGCGACAGATGCACTTTTCGCACGCGTTTGGCATGCACACGTTTAGTGGTAACTACAACAATATAAAAAAAAGAAGACGAAGAATGATTGCCAATGATACAACTATTCATAAGATACCAAATGACACAGAAATTAACAACTAAAGATCACTGTACGGTCTTCAATAACGAGTAAAGCCCATACCGCATAGTCAGCTACTAAAGTTCCAAAAATGAAAATTGGAAACAACTCAAACGAGAAAACCAACGTCATAATTTATCTACAAAATAATGAATGGCAAACAAATATGTTACACAGCAAAATCAAAAACCACTGCATAACTGGTTCCTTACTTGTGACAGACACATAAAAAATGTGACGTGGTTAAACTAATTTGACCTTTTCCTCGAGATGACTACTGATGGTAGGATGAATACCAAAATTTATGACAAACGCGATGATTTCAATTTTCCTATATTCAACTTTTCATTTATGTGTAGCAACATCCCAGCGGCACCAGCATTTGGAGCATATGTGTCTCAATCAATGCGTTACTCTAGAGCTAGCTTAAATTACGTTGATTTTGTTGAACGAAGACTACTGCTTTCACAAAAGTTGTTCAGACAGGGCTATGAATTAATCGAATTAAGGTCATTACTCAAGAAATTTTACGGTCGCCATCATGAGCTAGTTGGCCATTTTGACAAAAGTGTTTCATAAATTATATCGGATATTCTTCCTCAGTCATAATAACCTTCTATCATTACCAAACTGAAAAAAAGAAATATCACGACGGGTGCCGTATACGACGCAGGAAATGCTTACTCTTCCGGATCACATGATTTAACTCCCGGTTTTTAGTGTGGAGTTCATTTTGTTTCTTATTTATTATCTATAGCTGATGATGTAAATGTCCCTTGGTTTTTTTAGTCTTTGTTTACTCCTTGGTTTTAAATTTTTATTGTGTCTTGAAGGCGCCAAACTCCCTAACCTGGTGCAATGATGTTACAGTACAACATAAGAACAAACTATACAAAATAATTATATTTACAACCACTGCTTTTATGTCAATGCTGTTGGAGGTTTCCTCCTTGAGTAATCGTCAGTTCAATTGTCAGCTCTTCTGTATTGTCATAAAGTATCATTGATCATTGATATTGTCATTATTATAAATTAACTGCTTACAGTTGTATTGGTCTTAATATTTTGTACACCAAAAACACAATAGTAGCTGAACTTTGGGAAAAATAGGTTCTGAATGTTTTTCGTTGTCGTATTTTTCAAAAAAAATTTTGTCTTTCAAACCTTTTTGATTGGAACGTTAATGATGAGGGGTTTGCAAACAAAGCACCGTCTGAAACACAAAATTTCAAGCCATGTACATTAATTCAAGATGAGCTGATAATATATTTCTGACAAAATACCTGTTTTATATGGTGCCTTTTACAAACAGGTTTTTGTCAAACATTTGTTTTGGAATATTGTGATTTATGGTAATAGAATTGAGAAAATCAGGCAGTTTTTTTTTGACAGACGAACTGGGAAATGTAATGGATATACAAGCTACAAGAATAGTTTGTACTTTCTCAACCTGTATTAAAATGTCAAGTTAAACAATTGTACCATTTAGATCTTGTATACCGATTATCGAAGTGTCTCATTAGACTAGTGCAAAATTGAACAAATAAACGGAAAACTCAATCACATGAGCTGCTATCTAGAAGTGATTAAGAAATCATACTGGGTTAGGATATCTTGATATGAGTGTATCATCTTTTCAATGTTTCCAGTAATAACTAGTAAGTTATAAAGTCAGGTATATAATTAATTTAGTAGCAATGCCAGATGATGCTAAATACAGTTTGTAAATATCAGTAATGAGATGAGATATCCCAGGTTAAATATCTTTTTTTTTTGTAAATAGGAAATATCTATCAAGCATATATTGATAGAGAACGCAAGCCGTTGATTATCTCAGCAATTTTAGTAGTGGATCGAATGTTATTTAAGAAGAATAAAAGTTCATAATGAGAATAAAAATTGTAAAATACGGCCATTTGCAATTGAAAATAGGGGAATTAATAAAATTAAGAGTACTTGATTAATTGCATGCTTACATTGGTGATTTTGAATCTGTTGAAAGTTTGATATTCTACCCTATATACCACTTTGTCTCATATTCCTATCAATAAATAATTCACACACCTAATTAGGTGAGCATTCAATAAGTCAGAATGCGAATATACGTGTTCAAACTCAGGATGTATTATGTATGATATTCATATGAACAAGACATAATATTTCAATCAGTTTAATGACGTCTGGAGCTGGCATGTCAGTATCTGCTTGCAGTCCATTGTTAATTTATGTTTCATTGTCATTTTGCTATGTTTCTTTTGTTAAATATTCTGACATCGGATTCGGAATTAATTTACTGAGTTTTACTATGCGTATTGCTGTGTATTTGTTTTTCTACATTGGCTATAAGTATAGGGGAGGATTGAGATCTCACAAAACATGTTTAACCCTGGCCTTTTGCGCTTGTCCCAAGTGAGAAGCCTCTGGCCTTTGTTAATCTCGTATGATTTTTGAATTTCAGTTCATCTATTTATTTCGAAGTTTAGTATGACATCCATTATCAATGAAGAAGTACACATTTGTTTTTAGATCCAGGTGAAGCTCACCTCCAGTTGCAGGATTTTCTTTGACAGGTTCCCATTTCATTATCAATATCACCTCCTGTTCTTTCTCTTTGTATGAAGTCTATCACATACGAGTAACATCAAAAGTCGACCAGATATGTCCGTATTATATTGTTCAAGCGAAGGGGAAAATGAATCATTGGTTGAACAATTTAAAATGTTGACATAGAGATACTGCTTAATTTATTTCACTTGACTGGGCGGGATTTAAGTGGATCGCTGATCATACACCAGTCTATCTATTACTAGGTAGTTTGGGACTGACCAATGTAGTGTCCATATATGGCCATTGATCTGGTTAAATTTAATAAACACCATATTTGCAACACAAGAATTGAGACACATCCGTTGATTTTCATGTATAGCGTTTAAAAACATGTCAAAGTTGTCACATTAGAAACTATGGATACGAAAGTATAACTATGACGACGGCAGAAAATGAGTTGCAAAATGTGTGTATGTCGTAATTATGTTGCGTTTTGATGTACCTTTTCCTTAATTATTTCAGAATGATTTTTCTTTAATAGAACATTACTAATGGGGCGGGGGGATACATGAAAAATTATACTTTTTCCCGTTTTAGATGTCATTATATTTGAGCAGCAAGAAGAATATTCTTTTCGGGCTTTTACAACAGTGGCTGTCGGTTGTTTTGACACGTTGCCTATTTTTTCTGTTGACTAAGAGGACATTATCTTCTTAAGCCCTTCAATGATTTGAAATACTAGTAAACAAAATGATTAATTCGAGCTAGCAGATGTGCTTAATAGTAAATCAAAGGAGCGGTTAAAAATCAACGCGTAAATCGAGAAGCTGTTAATACATTATGATCATATTTCAGGAAGGAAAAATTGGGTGTATATATTTATTTTTTTTAATCTATATTTCGAAAGCAGTTGGAAATATTAATCTCACTTTTAGAAATGTTTTAAACAGAATAATACAATAAATGATACTTTAGAATATGTACCAAAGGTAAAAATATATATTCTTTTCATATCATACACTCAGATATTTTGTGTGTCCGTTTGGTGAGACTGATATGGGATTAGCAATCAACAAATATCTAAAAGTGGTCATCATTTTCCAGACATAATTCTCAAAATGATTGCCTTAAGGTTAAAATAATGGACTTATAAATTTGAATTATTTTGCTCTGTGGAAAAATATCTGTTGATAATTTTTTTCATAAATAGAAAATATGAATATTGGTAAAGAAATTTTACTTTTTGAATTGAAACAGTGGTCTTATTCAAAGGTTTAATTTTTCGTGCCAGAAATGTTGCTTGCATGGAGCAAAATGAAGACTATATTGCCTTTGAATGAAAATAATATTCATGAGATACCAATTTTTTAAACTCTAGTGTTACAATAGACGGTAAATTACTATATTATAAACCTTTCACAAAAGTTAAACATTTAACATATGAAGTAATTCCTTGTTTTCTGAAATTTATTTAAAAATAATAAGATTTAGAACACATGTTTATTTATTGTGTCAATTTGTCACAATTTACTAATTTTGAAGGATTTTTTATTAAATTGTATGTGTAGTGTTGATGATAACTTTGTCAATACGCCTGATTTTGGCTAGGCGATGGTTATGTGTTTTTTGAAGACAAGTAACGGGTTTAATTTTATTTTGCAATCCATGAAATTTAATCTGAGAAAGATGCTGATCTAGAATATGACGATGTCTGCAAATTTTATTAAAATCTGATAAACAATCTGCCTCCTGAATGGGTACATTTTATCAATGAAATATTTATCCAATTTCAAAATTTTTTGATATAACTGCCGATTGTTTTGCTTTTTTTTGTTGAAGAGAAAGACGTTTCTATGCCACAAAGTACTCGAACTTTTTATAATGATCTCTTAATACAACTTTTTGGAAAATCGCCTGCATCATAATCTTATTGGATCGAAAAGTATCCAGAATTATAACTTTCAATATGTTATTTTTTTTTCAAATGTATGTATCTTACCTGGTGAATGCAGGGAACTTAATAGACTTTAAAGAAATTTATTTACTAATTAAAAGTTAAACTTTTAAAATGTAACATGACTGATAATGACACTTGTCCGGTGTGTGCACAATCCAGAGAAGATTTAGAACACATGTTTATTTATTGTGTCAATTTGTCACAATTTACTAATTTTGAAGGATTTTTTATTAAATTGTATGTGTAGTGTTGATGATAACTTTGTCAATACGCCTGATTTTGGCTAGGCGATGGTTATGTGTTTTTTGAAGACAAGTAACGGGTTTAATTTTATTTTGCTAATTTTTTATGACAATAGAAAGATTTAGTATCTATAAAAGAAGAAGTTTTATATTCTTGAATCCTCAAGCTAAACTCAATTCAGTAGACTATTTAAAACATTATTAGAAAAATACATATCTCACTACTTTTATTTTTTAAAGAAGAGAAAAGAACATTTTTTAATAGAAAAATATTTTATATTGGACAATGCGTTATCAAAGTAACAGATAACCATGCAGATATATTATAACAATTATAAACATACAAGTATCTGAACTTACAATGAATTTTTATATGTTTGTAGCTGTATATGTAACTGTCTGTTTGTGACACCAGGTACTGTCTGGTGAATGTTTCATTGTACATATTTCAATTAAATTTTATCAAGAGAAAAAAGTGTTGTGGGTTGATATTCTAAAGGTCTTGAGTTTGAATCTACGTAGATTTTGATAGATAGTCTTTTCCGTATTCATAATAAGTTGTGAGGTGGATTCGACATTCCCGCTAATATGTTGCAAAACAAAGGAAAGCATGCAAAACAAAGAAACTCAAACTGGGGTGATCTGGTAGGGGTGATCCGGCTCAGATCATCCATATTAGAACCAAGGAGATGGGATATAATATAATTGCATCATAGGCGGGTCCAGGGGGCCCTGGGGGGCCCGGGCCCCCCTTTCGTGGGAAAAATGTGGTTGATTATATAGGGAATCACTGTAGCATGACAGGAGCCCCCCCTTAGGCCAGTCAGAGGCCCCCCCTTAGGAAAAGTTCTGGATCCGCCACTGTGCATACCAAATAGCATTGATTTTTGACTTGTGATTCCCCATGAAATAACCATATTACAAACGTATACACTATTGACGCCGCCGTCGAAAACGGAAGTCTCAAAAGACTTACTATTTCGAAATGGCGAGACAACAAGAATCATGATTATTTTCGTTTGAATCTTTACATCTTAGATTTTTAACTTTATAAATTTAAAACATAAAAAAAAACAATGAAACAAAATCCAATGCCTTGCACTGAAAATAAATCCTAATATATTGTAAAATGAAAAAAAGGTCAGTTAAGAACACTTTCAAACTAAAATGTAAATTGTAAATTGAAGACGTGTCAGTAGCATGCATTAGTACGTAAGAAAAGTAAAATAAAAATTAATTCATGAAAATGTTTCCAAAACTTAAAGTTATCCGCATGGAAAATTGTTGTCTTTAACATAAATCAAATGATACAAGATATACATCTATCTCATACCATCTGGTCTTAGTACGTAAGAAAAAGTAAAAAACATAAAATATCAAACATGTCAAACTCGAAGGAAAATTAAAATCGGGAACTCATGTAATTATCAAATAGCAAGTTCAAAATCAGAAACACATCAAACTAATTGATATCAAATATTATATTCCTGATTTTGTATAATGCAAATTTTATTTTGGAAATATCGCTTATATACAATAAACTCATCATAGATACCATGACTAAATTTTGTATATACGCCAGACGCGCGTTCCGTCTACAAAAGACTCATCAGTGACGCTCGAATCCAAAAAAAATAAAAAGGCCGAATAAAGTACGAAGTTGAAGAACAAACCTTTTTAAACAATTCAAACGAATATCAAAATATATAAGCAGATAAATATACGTTCTGTTCGAATAAAAAACGGACATGATCATTAAGTATTCTTTTTTAAATCTTAAATTTCGCTTTTTTCATGACTATAGTTTGCACCATCAATACTGAAAATAAAATTAATGGTTTCAAAGAATAAATAGAATAAATTCAAATATTTTGTAAAATCATTAAAACTAATATTTAAAGATTACCAATGAATGCTACGAATGAGCAGTTAAAGTTATTGCCCTTTGCATAGAAGATCTGTATTTAATCAGGACGATGTACCAGTTTAATTTTATCAAAACACAAAACATTCATATGAATCATGATATTGTATTAACTTCTAGTTAGTTGCTTTGTATTGAATTAGTATGATCTTTATTGCATATAAATGTATGAATTAACTGTAATGCTCAATATAACTTTAGTATTGTATTTAAGAAATCATGTTTTGGAATTATATGGCTTTAAAATGTAGCAAGAAACATGGACAACTCGTTAAGTACTATAAACCATCAGAAATTAAATTTGTTTCAAATATTGAACTTAACTAGAATTTTTTTTATTTGTTTATTGAAATTTTCGTATCTGAAAAATCTGTCACTTGAAATCATTTTTTTTTTATGAAATTGCTATTTTAGAATAGCTTACATAAATTATTCCTATTTAAAAAAAATTCACACCAATCGTACCTATCTTACAACATAATAAACGTATTTCTACAATAAAAAGTGTCTATTGTTATATTTGAAAGTGAGTTAACTCGCGTAGGTTAATAAGAAACAGTTTTCTAACTGTTAGTGTTTGGTATGTTGACTATATAACTTACAAAGGTGAATAATGGTTAAGCGTTGTTAGTCTTTGTTCAATTTATTAGAACTTACAAAAGTGCATGATGATGAAGCATTTCATAAATGTAAGTGCAATGACTCGATTTTATTGTCCACTTAATCTTTAATTATACAATGTAATACTAACCTTATTGTTTATAAGCCTGATACAGACAGAAACACACGATACAAGTGAGAGTTAAACAACAGAGATCATATATACGATGAACGGATCATACAAGTTCACTGTTTTAGATACACCCATGATGGCGTTATCCCGATAGTGTGTGTCTTATTTCTACCACGATATAAGGGTTCATGCAAAGGATAGGTTTTAATAGATCAGGAGGAGTTTTTCAACAATGCAACCTTATGTTAGGAACAAACATAAAACATTTTGGGATATTCAATTCTATGTAATGACACTTAGCGAGTCGATAAACTAAATTTCAAATATCTTTAGAAGAAAAAACGTCTCAGACATAACATTATTTCTAGGGAATTGTAGATGGAAGACGGTTGTCAAAAGTAACAAATGGACAATTTGTCAGAAATATGGTAAAAAAGTGAAAAGAAGATATCTTCATGGTGGAAAATCAAAAATTAGAATTGAACGAACATATTAAATCTAGAACACCAACGCAAAACAAAAACAGCAGATCGAAAGAACACATCAACAGAAATACTTTTAGACGATGTATTTGTACAAAAAAGTCAAACACAAAAATTAAAAACGGAAAGTCCTTAATTAGATTGCTAATTCAAAAGTTCAAGCACAGCAAACGAATGGATAACAACTGTCATATTCTTGATTTGTTAAAAATATTTTCTTATGTAGAAAATTGTGGATTAAAACTAGTTTTGTAGCTAGCCAGACCTTCCACGTGTACGACAGTCGAAAAAAAATCCATTATATTGACAACAATGTGTGATCAAAACAAACAGAAATATATTTAGGAATATAAATTCATACTTTTGCTTTCCAAACTATTAGCTCTGGGCATTTTAGAAGAATGTTAATAACAAAAAAAAATTATGTTTGCACAGCAAAGCAATTTTTTTTGTTTAGTTTAAAGAAATACTTACCTTAATAATAAAAAAAAGTTTAGTTCTATTGCTGTCCAAATAAATTCTCCGGTTGCCGAAAAAACAGTTGGTGTTGTTTGTAAAGATATTTTATAATTTGTCATGAATTTCACCCGCAATAATTTCTAGAATTTAGTTTTTGGTTATCAACAGAATGTATTGCTATTTGTATAATCTAAATACTATAAGTGTTATATTGATCATGACTCAACTGCTGAGCTGGAATATGTTATAGAATTTTTTTTAGAAAGGGCATAGCTTGCATGTTGTATGAGACACATCGAATGATGCGTATAGAGGAATTAAATTCAATGGATTGTCACTTTTAAAACATTTTGAAACCAAAACAGAAATTCAGGATGTTACTCGTAATGACCAGGTCAAAATATTAACGTTCCAAAACCTTTCTACTGCCGTCTGCTCTCCCATACTCTGGTATTGTGTGGAAATCATATCACAAAAAGATAGTTTCTTTTTCTTTTGATTTTGGGATTTTTGTCCAAAAGAAAACTTTTACCAGACATTTGACATTGATAAACGATTTAGAATATCATTTTATTTATATGTATAAATAATTGCTCAAAATCATTTATCAATATTTTTGATTTTTTAAAAAGGGAGTTAGACTTAATGAAATCCCAACCGAAACGACATTTTCAAACTTTGTGTGTATTAACTTCTTTCAGAAATCAACTTTTCACACTATAAATATAACCGCCAATTTGGAAAAACATAGGGAATTTATTTTTTAAAAGCATATGTTTATATCACCATGTCCTCTATCAAACGGTGGTGACAAATAAGACTTATACCTGGGTTTTACTTACACGAGCAAAACTAGTAGTCAAGTTTCTTACCCTTTCGGAGCTAAGGAAGGAGCTCACAATCGGTTTTGTGTTAGGATTCGTGTTGCTAAGTTCTGTGTTTTCTTTGTTACGTTTTGTTGGTGTTTTTTCCCATTTTTTTTCATTTTTGCCATGGTGTTGTCGATTTGTTTTCAAATTCTGAGATTCATTGTGATTTGGGTATCTTTCGCCTCTCATTGACACTTATACCTTTATTCTTTTCTTTAACGTCCAAGTATACAATGATGTTATAATTTGTTTTTAGAAAAACAGGTTTCACCACATATTTTGTCTTTAATTTATTTTTGACACCTGAGATCATCGAAATTGGCTGATCCAATTAACGGTGTATGTCGACATATGGGACTATGATATAACATAACATAACATATGAAGATTAAAATTTTCAAAAATAGAAATAGCGTGGAGACGATGTGGAAAAATGTATATGATTCATAAAATTTCTTATAACTTTTTAATTAAAAGAGATATGCACGTTCTGTTTGTTGTAAAATCACATATGTAGGTTATAGTTTGCCTATTTCTATTGTCAGTTTTTTAAGTGAAAAGTGTAAAAAAAAATCTCTTTTTCATTTCAACCGGAACCATCATGCGAATATTCAAATGAATTATACTGTTCCTATAACATTGCCTAATACTTTTTATGAGTATACGTGCAATATTCTATTATAATCAGGGTTAATTTTGCTAAGTAATGGTCTTCAGGTTGCATTAACATATGACTTAATGAAAATATGTACACGAGGTTCCACATTTAACCTAATTCGTTTATTAATTATTCTATATTTCAAATCCATCAATGTTTACAGTTTTCTATCGGCTGACTTGTTTGCCGAAATCTATTGTTTACATGTATCTAATGCTAATTTAGTATGTTTCACTATAAGCTGTCAATCAAAAAGAAAATCAATAATCCGCTATCAGGGCAAGGAGATCTGAACAAATCGATCGGTTTCCAGTCCCGTTAGTATAATAGTCCCATGCAAAAGATTGCCAACATTAACAGATTACAAAACGAGAAGAGTTTAAAACACAAACAACTCCATGCTGTTATTCACAAGAGAAAAAAAAAAACTCTAAGTTACTTGAGAAAAGATGTTTGTAATGGTTCATTTTCATGAAATCTTTACCCTTTCAGAGGAATAAAAATCTAAAAGGGCATCACAAGTTTGTTGATCGTTATGGATTAACATTGTTAATGACAGATATGTCACCATCGTTAAATATCTTACTCCTTTTTCCCAAATACAGTGAAACTTGGCTTAACAGAATCCTGCATAAACCGAAAACCTGTATAAATCAAATCAAATCTTAAGCACTGTCATATTTGTGTGTGTTTTGAACCTGATAAAACCGAATAATTTCCAAAATCGAACACGATTTTTTAAGTCCAGAAGAGGTTCGGTTTAAACAGGTTTCACTGTATAACCTACCGATTTAGAATTATCACCAGGTGTGTACCAATGAGATCAAATAATGTACTTATGATGAAATCTCAGTTTAGTTTTATCACAAATAATTAAAATCACGGATGAACTGACTTTTTTGTATCCGTAATTTTGGAATATTATATTGAACCATCATTATAAGCGACCGTGTGGTCCTAATAAAAAGTGATAACATTTTATCACTCCTCGTCCACTTAGAAATATACGATATTTTCTGGACTCAATTATATATAGTGAGATTCTTCGAGACAATCATGAACAAAAGCCCATTCTACGTTAAGTGCCGGTGATATTTAATATTCGTAAAGGTCTTCCTCCGCTGGATCGTGTTAAATATAAATCAGTTGGATGTTCCGCTTTGTCTTCACGAGCAGCTCAAATTAAAACTTCATATCAAATTGAAACTAATATAGTTCTAAAGGACATGATTTAGTGGTAAAAATAAAATTGATCAGGATAGAAAACGTTTAATGTTTTCCCTTGTGCCAGAATCTTGTCAAAGCTTTGTAATCAGACCCTCGAGAGATCTAACACTAATCTAGCTGTATATAAACAACAGATTACTACAATTTTCTTACAATTAAGGAAGATAGATACATCAAGGTAGGTTTTAACTGTCTTTCACAGTCGTTAATCTTAATTTTAAAATGTTTAAAAATATGTAGACTAATTTCATTATTCATGTTGTTCTAAAAAGAGGAGACACTAGTTATCTTAATTTCAGTAAATAGAGTTTCATTCATAAAGAGTCTTTGACAGTCAAAAAAAAATGTTAAAATTCTACTTACAAAATGTATTTTACCTCAGCTAAATACTTATGAATTTTCATTTTTCTTTAAACGAACACTCAAACAACGTTTAAAATTCAACGTTGTTTTTTTTCTTTCGGTGCGTATCGTTGTATATGAGGTTATTTACACGACAACCCCATGTGAGATCTTGTCTGTCTAATTTATCCATGTAGGGTTAATGGTGCTTAATCAAACTGATGTTATTGTACTTATTTTGCTGAAATGTATTTTCGTTAATCGTTTACATATTTATACTCCTTCTTTCTTAATGAGTTCTTTTATTTCAGTCTTTTGAGTAATTTATAACTCCTTATCAAAACTGGGGTTCTTTGATCAGTTCTTAGTTCCTTTCAAACAAAGTTATACAAATATATACTACAATAACTTTGTCTAACTTTCATTGGTCCTCTACTTTTCGTGTTTCTTTCCCTCAGAATTAAATTCGAAGTAAAGTAGGTTTAACGACAAACGATCACATATTGACCTTTATATAATTGATTTATAGTTTTGTATTATTTGTTAATTCTAATTAAATCATGCTGTTTCCTTAATTTGAAATTTTAACTTGTATGTCCGTTTGCTTTCTTCACGCAACATCGTCAATATAATGAAATTTTATGCGACTATCATAAAAGTGAGAGGTTTAGCTAGCTATAAAACTAGGTTTTATTCACCCTATTCTACATAAGAAAGCGCCTGTACAAAGTCAGGAATGTGACAGTTGTTATCCATGCTGTTGATGTGCTTGAGCTATAAATTTGTCATTTGATTACGAACTTTGATTTTGAAATTCATCGGAGTTTCGCATTTTTGTTTTTTTACCTTTTTTATTTTTCAATTTTAATTGGCCGATGGACTAGTTTATAGTATATATTTGCTGTGCATTGACCTTACTATTCTAACTAAGTTTTTTTTCCTTTGTGTATGTGTTAAATAAAGGCAACCGTAGTTTGCCACTTTTCATCAGCCATAAATCGATTAAGAGAAAAACAAATCCGGGTTACAAACTAAACCCGTGGGAAACTTATGTCAAACAGAGTAAGATTACAATACAAAAGAATCGAATAGAAATCAGAGGCACAAATTGTTAAACGGAGGTTCATACATATCACGACAAATCATAGTTATACATGTCAACCAAGTCTAAAAAACATAATCTCCTTAAAGTCTTCATAACTATTATAAATTAGATCTTAAAACGGTAAATATCTAACTGTTGCAATGTTGCTATTTATACAATGTATTCAAAGAAATTTATTGATGCACTCAAAATTGCTTTAATAAAGAATTCATATCCCTTGCAGTGTTTGATATTTGTTAATCTTTTCCAAAATAACATGCTTTTTAAAAGACTGATATAAATTGATAGTATAAAAATATAGGAACTAAACGGCAGAAAAAGCAGCCATGTGCTTATTTACATAAAATTTCAATCCCGGTTAATTTGATGAGTTTATTTACAAGATTTTAACGTTTGAAAATTTGTCGGAAAATAATTATCTCTGTTCTGCTCTAACATTTAATATTTGCATCCTTTTTCTTTCAAATGTTATGAAATAATAACAATGATTTTATAGCATTTCAAAATTTCCTTTAAAATATATGAAATAAAATGATGGAAGGAAAAGTAAGGGATAGTGGGGGGAAATTGTAATGGCCCTGCATGGATACAATCAGAGGATTTTAAATATCTCACAAAAATTCAAGGGACAAACCCTTAAGTGCTACATATTTTTAGAACTGTATCTTCCTTGAAACTACAACCAAATACTGAAAAAAAACACAATAAATGTAATGCCTCCGACGCGGTTTTCTAAATCTAAGGCCATCAAGGTGCGATAAAACTCGAATATTTAAAGGCAATGATGTATAAGAACCGAAACAGTTTAAGAACTATATTAAGAAGATATATTATCTTTTAGAATACATTGTTATACCTACATTATTTGATATATTTATTATGTTAGTGTTTTACCACTGTCCATATTCCATCAGTCTTTCATCTAACTTGGTTTTCATATTTTAAAATCAAATTGGAGTTAACTTCTTGAATCTATTTTACTTGTTCTTTTTTTTGCTCATTTCCATCAACAGTTATGTTGAATTTTTTTTGTACTTATAAAGAATTAAGGTTTGTTGTATCATTGCCAATGAAGGGAGGATAGGAGGGGTCCTGATCCCGAAATCCCGGGCATAAAAACATGAAATCCAGAGGTCCTAAATTTAAAGTAATTTAAATCCCGACATCCAGAAATTCGAAAAAAGAATTCCCGGATCCCGAAAGAATCATTCCCGAAATCCCGAGCTTAAAATGGCTGATCCCGACGTCTCGAAAATAGTTATGCCCCTTCTCAACTATTAAAATTTGGATTGACTAAATGGGTGGTGGACAAACTATCAATCATTTAAGCTCATTGACGTCATTAAATTGAAATTTGTTACTGTGTTACTATTGATGTCAACTCCCTAGTATCATGTATCATTTAAGATGGAATTAAAAACGTCTATCACTGTAGATATAGAATCATGTAGATCAGATAACATCCTTTTTTTCTGTTTTCATCTGTTAATCGCCTATTTCAAGTTCAGCTCAAATGAAAAATGTAGACTTTCAAGAGATGAATTCTTTGAAATTTCTAAACTTTCATATACTAATAAGTCTTTTTTTACAAATTTAGTTTAGTACGTTTATTTTCATTTTTTTATATATCAAAGCCAATCCCTTCCGAATAAAATATTTTAAGAATTGAGGAATCAGATACAACATAGACGCTAGATGTTTAGTTAAATGACACGGATTATGTCTTAAATTTATATCGATTTTTCCTACAAATGAAGCAAGTTAGACTTGGTATAAAATCTAAAAGATTTTTTTTAAAGTTTTTTTTGGGGGATTTGTTCACTTACACCTCTACATTGATTGATGCATACCAAAAGTCAGGGAACCTTTGATCATTTTACATTATTTAACCGAAATTTTATCTGGCAAAATAATTTCGACTTTTTAGTAAATATGTATGGATTTTAGTCATTGTTGAAGGCCGTATGATGAAATAAAGACCAACACCAAAGACTTAACATTAATCAATGAACATTAAAATCTAGGTCAAAGTCCTGACCTGACAAGCTGATGTGCACACCAAACATTCATTAAATAAAAACCGATCAATAAAATAAGTCCTATCAACCATATCTGACGGACACCGCGGGCCTTGCAGGGAACTCATATATATGTATCCCGGATACAAATATCATTTTACTCATGATTAGAGAATATAAGTGAATATAAAAAACAAATGTACATTTCTTAGTCGCTGAACCATAAACATTGCATATATGATATACTACAACTTCATGACGTGTAGCATGTTTACTAAAAGTATGACGCATCCAGGTCTCTTGTCAGGTCGCTCTTCCTTCTAACATATTGATCTTTTTGCAAGCAAGTGTACGAAAAAGTAACCATGATGTCACACTTCCGTCGGAGGGGAATTAATCAATTTCAAACAATAAACGACAGAGAATGAAATAAACAAAAACATTCTTTCATTACATCATGAAAGAATTTCGCCTAATATTTTCAGTATTAAAGTGAAAGCTACATATTATTGATATTATCGCGTTTAATGGTTCCAATAATATACGTCTACGTATCACTGAAAAACAGTCAGACATACTATAGATAGTATTACAATGTTTAAATAATTTACTTGGAAACTCAACGGGAAGGAATTAAGCATGTTGATAAGGAACATATATACACCTTGTCGCTATTTAGTCCAATCCGGGGAAAAACAATCATTATATAACATGTACAACTTCCGGATTGGGTCAGGCTTTCGAAAACTAGAGGTCACCAGTAGTGAGCTGAGGGAGGGAAACCTTAGAAAGCGATCATAAGTAAACTTTGATAGATTATGATCCACTTTTTTTTAAATTAAAACTGAAGTACAAATATTTTGTTTGAAGTTTATACGATAGTTTAAACATGTCTCATTAAAAAGTATCATGCAAGGTGCATTCTTTAAACAGGGTCCCAGATAGCTTCAACTGGAAGTAAAAGTTGTGTAATTTTAGAATTTATCCAGAATGGAATAAATAGCGATAAGGTGTATTGTCTTGGACTTAATGAAAGTGTTCATGTTATACATGTATCTATTGAATATAATAATCAACTCTCTATGGGCAATTGGTTGTTTACTTCGAGTAAGGTTCCAAATGAGCTTGGAAAAAATATTTGTAAAACGTTTTCATAGATTACCTACGAAGGCAACTCTAACTTTTATCAGATTCATCCATAGCTGTTTTGCTTTAATGGAGAGAACTTATCAAAACATATGAACAAAGCAAAATAACTAAAAGGGTCAAACTCAGTGGAAAATTCAAAACGGAAAGTCCGTTATCTAATCGCAAATTCAAACATTCCAGCTCAAGCACAACAAACAAATTTGATTAGATATCATTCTAATGTTTTGCTCATAGTTTCTTTAATGAAACACAACTAAGTTTAATGTTCACTTTTTACTAACCAATTAAATTTTTTGAAAGACCTGTACGAATTACAACTCTTTTTTAAAGAAACAAAGTACATTGTACGATTGCCAACATATTATGTGCATACAACAATCTACAACTAATTATTTACATTATTAATTTATCAATATTTTTTTCTACTTAAAGAACTGATAAAGATGGAGTTTGCGCCAGTTTGTTTTCTCCTGATTATCCAGCTAACACTATGCTATGGTTTTCCAAAATTATATTCGAGACTAGACCGAATACCTGCAGGAAAATTCGATTTGGTAGAGCATAAACTGTCAGCTGATGTGGACATGCATCCGGAGAGATTCCTCTTGTGGAATCGTATATTTGATGGGAGAGTGATGGATCTTGAAACAGGACGAAACATCGGACATGGTATGAACGATTTCAATATTGAGGATGCATTGGAAAAACGAAATTCAGATTCATACTACAAATTACCAAAATTCCGTGTAGGTCGTGACGTTGATCATGTTGATCCTGCGCACGCAGAAGATGTCGATGGTTAAACGATAACAGCTGGAATTTGAATATTACATCTTTAGAAAAAAAAATTATTGAAATTGAACACAGAAACTTATCGAAATAAATGAAGCAGGTTTAAATTGTTCTTTTATAGTATTTTATATAAATGAAACTTAACAAAAAACTAAAATTACAAATAACTCTAAGGGAAATAAAAAACGAAAATCCTTTATAAAGAGGCAAAAACAAAGGTTCAAACCCATTAAACGAATGCAAAACGACTGTCATAGTTCTTACTGGGTACAGGCGTTTCCTTGTGTACAAAATGATGGATTGAACCTGTTTAAATAGCTAGCTATATCACTGAATTGTATGACAATCGCATTGAATTCGATTTTATTGACAATCTTGAAGAATCAAAAGAAACAGGCATAAAAGGTTAAAACGTCAAAAATTGGGATACGTCAGCCAAAAATGCAATATAATCTGAATTCCAATTAAAGCACATAGCTGTTAACACAAAATGGAATATAAACAAAGTACATATTCAGCAAAACTGAAAGACATTTATTCAAAATTGAACATAGCATAATAACACAACGGCGGGATGTATAAGTACCGAGCCACTCCATAGGTATATGATGAAAATTGAACTAAACGGTAAAATTTAAAATAAATTATTTCAAATACAGACAAATTGAATTTGAAAACGTTATTAAGTATATAAACAACGTCAGTATATAGAATCTTTACTGCAAGAACATCATATGCATTTTTTGTGAAGTTGATACGGAATAATTATCAACAAGGTCTAACATCACTGTACTCAAATTGAACCGAGTACCCAAATTGCAACTATTTAGCAAAAATATCAGCTGGTGAAACTATATAATACACAAGGAAACATTTACAAAATAAACATAAAACTGGAACTTTTGTCTTGGTCAGAAAAAACGCAGGTGAAAATAAATAGCAAATAGGTGCAATTTCGGAACCCTCAAGTCAGGTATCTGCCGTTGAACTATTTTCGAAACGGGGTGAGAAGTTTTTGCGCATGGCGGTGATATTTGTATATTACTGCTAACGTTGGGAAAAAATATAGTTAAAAGTAAAAATCGTCTCGCTTGTCGTAGATTCTGGTATGAAATGACCGCTTATGTCAAATTTGAGGTATAAGTATTAAGATGTGGCGGATGCAGCCGTCTTTGTTGTTTCTTTTATTTCTAGTTCTGGGGAATATTTTGATGTAACCCAACCAGAAAATTGTATTGTTAATGAAATACCGTCATCTATTTATCTGAATGTGAAATTAAATGATCGGGTTTTTTAAAGTGGTACCTAACACTACAGCGAGATAACTCTGTAAAATCAGCTAAACGTTTTGATTATGTTGTGTTGTTAAGGGAATATTAAGCTTCTCGATGATAAAAAAAAAAAAAGTGTTTGTAAAACTGCTATATTACTAGTGTAATTTTTCTGATAAAACGGTTGGTTCAAATTTTTTTAATTTTTTTATATTTTTTTCAAAGGGTCAAAGTAAATACTTTGTCAAAATTTTAAGAAAATTAAACGAGCCAAATTAATTTTAGTTAAAGTGTTGGGTACCACCTTAAGTGTCTGAGGGAGCTCCGACTCATATGAAGATAAGAAGAAGTGGCGATGCACAAGACTTCTGTATATTTTTACAAAACGCAAAATTTGTTAAACTTATTTTGGCGAGCGCACATTACTTTGTCTTCAATACCGATACAAAAAATCAAATGATTGTTGTTGATTTTAACAGGTTTTTGTCAATCATTCACGAAATAGTTATCACAGGTACGCCAGACGCGCGTTTCGTCTACATAAAACTCATCAGTGACGCTCCAATCAAAATAGTTATTTAGCCAAACAAGTACAAAGATGAAGATTATTAAGGACCCAAATAAGTGCTGACTCCTGGGCTGGTGATATCCTCTGGAACGGAACAGTGGTGTAAATAGTTATCAAAGGTACTAAGATTTTAATTTAATACGCCAGACGAAAACGTGTAAAAGGTATTATTACTTTCAAAATGTGTAAGTGACCTTTCACGATATATACAGGGTCCGTAAATTTCATATGGGGTAAAGCGACGCCCGAACCCTATAAGGAATTTATTTACCCCCTATATATCGTATTAGGTCACAAGCACAATATGTAACGAATTTATCTTTTCGACTATCTTTATTTGTTGAATTTAGACTAGAGTTGTCTCATTTGCAATCATACCACATCTTCTTATTTTATATTAAAGTGTCCAAGATTTCAATTTAAAAAACCTAATTATTTTGGTCTGCACAACTCCACTAATGTCAACAATAACAATTTAATATCAACAACCTTGATATAACAATATTGAACAGAACTTACATATATTTTAATAATCAAATAGTGCCGAAGCCATAGCTCCACTACTTACCATGTATTGAAATAAGACCTTCCTCCCGACTAAACCAATATGGAATATACACGGTCTCCTTAGGACGCTATAAACCAATCATATTTCTAGAAATGTATTGGAAGACAGATAAAAAAAAATACATCCTATATCATATTAGAAAATTATATATCACAACGAAAAATCTTCTCAAGAAACTTAATTGAACAATAGATCGGTACTATCCTATTGCCATTGTGCACCATAGCGTGTATATAATCATTTCTCTAAAGTAGAAAGGTAGTCATTATTTAAGCTTATGTCGTTAAGCTAAGTAATGCAAAAGTATGCTATATTATGGGTAAATTTAAATAAAATCATTTCTCATATTAGACGGTCGTTATATCGAAATGGATGCTTAAAGGACCACTCTGATTCAAACAAAAAATTCTCTGAAACTGAAATTATCAAGATGCTTGATTTCTTGATTGACAACATATTTGTAACGTTCGGAGGACGTGTTTTTCAATAGACTGTCGGGCATTCCAATGGGAACAAACTGTGCCCCTCTACTAGAAGGCTGACTTCATGCAGGATCTTCTTAGGAAGAAAGAAAAGAAGTTAGCAATATCCTTTAACTCCACTTTCCGCTATAAAGATGAAGTTCTTTCACTGAATAATTCAAAATTTGATGACAATGTGGAACGCATCTATCCCATGGAACTAGAGATAAAGGATACTACAGATACAGTCAAGTCGGCTTCATATCTTGACTTACATCTAGAAATTGACAATGAGGGTCGATTGCAAACAAAATTTTACAACAAAAGAGATGATTTCAGCTTTCCAATTGTGAACTTTTCATTTCTAAGTAGCAACATTCCAGCAGCACCTGCAAACGGGGTATATATCTCCCAATTGATGCGATATTCCCGTGCTTGCATTTCCTATCATGATTTTCTTCCAAATGGTGAAGTTGAAATCATCCCTTCGTAAATTTACGGACGCCATCACGAGTTGGTTGACCGTTATGGAATAACCGTTTAAAAATGATATCGGATATGTTCCTTACGTCGTAACTACAATCCCCTTCCCTTTCATGAATGTGACCTACCGAATTAGACTATTTACCGGATGTGTTATCACATACGCAACACGACTAATGCCACATGTGGAGAAGGATATGCTTATTCTTCAGGAGCACCTGAGATCACCCCTAGTTTTTGGTGGGGTTCGTGTTGTTTATTTTTAGTTTTCTATGTTGTGTCATGTGTAATATTGTTTGTCTTTTTGTCTTTTTCATTTTTATCCATGGCGTTATCAGTTTTTTGAGATATATGAGTTTGACTGTCCCTTTGGTATCTTTCGTCCCTCTTTTTTAAGCAACATGCTCGGTCTTTTAAATTAAAAAAAGTACAGATATCGCGCTGTAAAAAAATGAATTTGTTATATGTATCTGGCATATAGACCTCTTAACATAGAAGTGTCCATATTTTGAGTCAAAACTGATATTCTTTTCTGTAATATTGATATCATGTTTCTGAAAAGTAGTACAATATACTGTAAAGTCTTTTCGAAATAGAATTTGAATTTATCATCAAAAAGAAATGAACTCCGAAATAACTGGAGATTTAGGCAAAATCAAATTATTTGGTAACAGAGGAAATATCAAAAGACCATGTGCATCAGATTATTTTACAGTAGAATCCATATTGAGTTGAATTTGATTCAAAGAATGTTTTTCTGTTAAAATTTCAAAAAATACCGTTGTACGATAGCAATATCTACGTATGATATGTTTGACCATGTAAGGTTGGTTTCGATGCAAATATGGTGAAATACTTGTTGGATAATTGTTGGTCTTTTTAACGTGGTTTTCCTAATTTTTTACAATTTTCAGCAAGCACAAAAAACAACTCCTTGTGTAACACAGAATTACGAATCTTTAAAAAACAGTTTTAAATGAGTTGATAGTTCATATTTCATGATGGCTACATGATGCTTTTAAAAATCAAATTACTATCGATTCACGAATATTCGTTGAATACCAATTTTCGAGGATTTTGTGTTTTTTTTAATAATCCCTCGAACGCATTTGATTTAGTCTTTTTATTAATCTAGTAACTCATCTAGTTGTCCTAATAATTTTCAAAAAACATAACCTTTAGCAGGTGACAACAAATAATATTTTTAAGTACAAATAAAGACTGTTGACTTAAAAATCATATCACTTTAGATCTTTCGTCTTTAAATTGTTCTTTATTATTGTCATTTGTCGATGGACATAGTTTGCAATGAAAGGTTTATAAAAGAGAAAGTGTGTTAAGACCATTTTGCTTCAGCAATTCATCACGTATAACATGTCTATCACATAATATCCTTGAGATAATCACAAGGTATAAATTTGTCAGCTGTCAGCACTTTATTTTATTTTTGAAATTTGTCCTGTATTTCAATAATTCGTCATTAACAATGCTTTTAATATTTGAAGGATAAGCAACAGATAAAATAAATTTATCAAAACCCATAAGACTTCTGTTCAGTTAAATGCCTCAATTAATTATTATATATAATGATTTATACTACATTCGTTCTATTTGAGCAGTCATTATGCTTTGACTGTATATTTCTATGTTATATACAGTCACTTACCCGATATCACTTTTCCTCATGAATATTTAAATAGAAGATGGCAAAACTATATTTAATTATGCATACGACCTCTTGAGCCTGTTCTTTTACAATTTTTGGAAAAACATATTTCCCTTGTTAATCATTTTTGTTTGAAACCTATCAAGCATTAAGTTCTATGCTTTGTCCATACTCAAACAAATTCCTTTAACCATCGATAGCGGGTTTCAACGGGTAATTTACATTTTATTGTGCTGTATATTTCTCCGCCTGATATGAGGACTTTTGTAAAGGGTATTTTCCCAATATTTAAATCAAATGAATAATATCTACAAATTTAGCAACAATTATAAATGTTTTTTTCTAGATTGCAGTATAAAGACAATAATAGTGCATTAATAACATTATGGTACCAATTTTCCTGCACCAGATGCGCATTTCGACAGTACATGTCTCTTCAGTGATAATATTTGAAATCCAAAGCTTTTTATACATATTATATGTCAAGTTAATGCACTATTATTGTCTATCTACATAACTACTGTCGTTAGGGAGCTACCATTTGATTTTTTGGGGGGGGGGGGGGGGGCTAGGATGAAATTTGAAAAAAATAGGCAGGACAGGAGTATTGAGTAAAAAAAAAAAGGCAGGATGAGACACTTGCAAAAAAAAAAGTCAGGACAATTTATGTAAAAAAAAGTCAGGATAAACTAAAAAAAAAAAGGCAGGACCGGGTAGAGTGAAAAATAAAAAGGCAGGACAGAGATTACAACTAAAAAAAAAGGCAGGACAAAATTTTTCATCCTAGCCCCCCCTACCCCCCACCCCCCCCCCCCCCCCCCCCCCCCCCCCCCATGAAAATCAAATGGTAGCTCCCTTAGTCAGATGTTATTGAAATCATTGACAGTTGTATATGATGAAAAATAAATACTACAGTTTTTCTAAGAATATCTCACAGACAGTAGCTCTTCAATGTCTACACGTTGTTATGCTACAAGGTTGAATTTGCTCACTTGGGATTTGGCTGCTAGACAAGTCGTTCTTTGTGATAAAAGGTTCAATATATCTCTTGATCAACATATAAGTAAAACATGTTATGTCTATTAAAAACATTAAAATTGCAAAATTATGATAGATTATTAAAAAAAGGTTAACAAAATATCGAACTTTGCTTCAATTGGTGCAAACATCTTTATAAATTTGCATGATGACTATTATTTTGACAATTTCATTCAGTTTCTGACAAGTACAGATTTTACACAGAATTTACAATGTATATATATGTAGAATAAAACAGTGAATGTGGTTCATTAATTTTATGGTTTTGGAATGTTCGATGACAGATTAAATCAGGTTTGACTTGTAACCGCTTTAACTCAAGTTCTACTTGGTAGCATAACAATTATAATTTATTTTTAAGTGACTTCCGAGATTTTAACATAGGTAACAACATCTATATATGTGTTTGTCTTGTTTTGTTTTGAAGTTAGGTACAACAATTGTTTTTATATTTTGTATGTTTTACTTTATTCAGATGTGCGTATATGTAATCTGGATGAAAGAAACAAAGAACGTAGGTGAACCATTTGTTACCACCAATGTCCGAAAATAACTAATTGCATGCTATATTTTGACCAAACATATTTGCGCATTTCAATCGTTATTAATTTTGATACAGATTAAATAAACTCATCATAGATACCAGGATTTAGTTTTGTATTTACGCCAGACGCACGATTCATCAACTAAAGACTCATCAGTTACGCTCGAATCCCAAAAAAGATTAAAAAAAAAAAGAAAAAGAGCCACATAAAATACGGAGTTGAAGAACTTGAGTGCCAAAATTCCTAAAAATTTTGCGAAATACAGCTAAAGTTATCTAGCAATTGCAGAGGTAGAAAAGCAATATAGTAATTCAAAAATTCAAAAGTTTTGTAAACAGTTCATTTATAAATATGTCCATATCAAATGACTTACTAAAAAATACATACATAGAATGGATAACATTAATAATAAAAATAACCAAAAATATTTTTCATATAAGTGATATGTTCACATGATGAAATACCGATACCGGTACCACGTTAACAATATGACAGTTCCTTTCTATTCATTGGATGTATTTGAGCTTTTGATTGCTTCCATTTTGTAAGTGATATTGAATTGTCCTTTGAGTTCGGTATTTTAGTTATTTTACTTTTTAGGCTACAATATACCCAACTAAAAGAATACGAAAATAAAAAAATAGACACATAATGGGATAAACAGTTTAAAAATAAGCTCGCTATTTTATAAAGCCAGCTTTAACATACAGTTGTTTCGCCAAGATCGAACAAAGTCTTGGTAATAAGATCTAAATATGGCGGCATCTTTTAGGAATGACATGTCTTGTCTTATATATAAAAGAAGATGTGGTATGATTAACAATGAGACAACTCTCTACAAGAAACTGAAATTAACAGCCGTATGTCACCGTACGGCTTTCAGCAACGAGTAAAAACCATACCGCATAGTCGTCTATAGAAGGCCCCGAAATCACAAATGTAAAACATTCAAAGAACAACACTTACGGCATAAGTAATGTACCAAAACAAATTAAGAACGAAAAACATAAATGCAACACAGCAACAAACGACAACCAGTGAATTACCAGTTAATGACTTAGGACAGACACATACAATGCCTACTTTTTCTGTTGACTTTTCCAGCTTGCACGACACACATGGATGAATAATAAAGACATGAACATATGTTGACGCTCTCATTGGCTAACATATAACAACGCTAATATCATTTAAAGTAACTGTTCTAAAAGTTCGTATGCTTAATGTTTGAATTATAAAGATTTTCAGTGCATAGTTCCTCAGGAAAGTTAACAGGTGTGCTCAACGTGATAATTATTTGAAATTTGACATATACATCAGTTTTCTTTGTTTAATATTAAAAGCAAAATTACAAAGGGAAGTGTTTGATATAAGTAAGCAAACATACTTTTCATATAACTGTTAGCAGATGCTTTAAAGTCAATAGGCACATGTTATATAACGTTTGTATGCTTCAAATAACAATATCTTATTTGATTCTTTATTTCAAACATACTGAATGTCATTTAAGATACGAGAAAATGCATCTGATTACTCTTTAAGTACTCTCGGTGCATTGTTTAAAATTTTGATATTTTTTTATTTTCTGCCGAAGTCTGCTCTTAAAATATTTTGTTTTGTTGATAAGTAGCGTTTTACAGGCGATAATATAACATCTTCATTAAAAAAAAAAGGAATGTTACCAAAAAGGTACCCAAACTCATAAATTTGGTTATAATTCGTAAACAAAATGACAACGCATTTGCCCAAAAATGAAATGAAAAAATAGAATAAAGATAAAGAACGCAAGCCCCACCAAAAGAAGGGGGTTATCTCAGGTTATCCGGAACGATAAGTAGATACTGGTCTACACGTTGTGTTGCTCATGATAGTTCAAAGTCATTGATGTCCCATCAACGAATATAGTGAAATCATGCGTTTGGAAAAATATTTTGATAACATACCATTAAACGATTTGGGCTTAATCGTTTCTTAGGAGAGCAAATTCAAAAATCTCTGTAACTTGTGTATAAAATCGTAACATGGTGTAGGCGTGATAAAATCTTATAAAATGTCAATTAATGATTAATGTTGCTAAATGGAAAACGCTTGTAATTAATTGAGGCTAAAACGCACAGCCGGTCATGAGCGGAAGTTTATTCCACTTGTTTCCAATCTCAAACTTTCTATGACTAAAATACAATGTTAAACAGTACTAGTGTAGCCGGTCTGCCAAAATCATTTGAATATCACAATTAGCTGCAAAATTGCAGCATTTAGATATTTCCTGACAACTGACTGTTTTGCCTTATTAAACATAACCATGTATTCATCCTTTTGTAATCTAAAACATACAAAAGTTGCTAAATATCACACCATGACTTCACAGAATATCCACCTTATTCCTTGAATAAGTAATTTTGGATTAAAACAATTTTATTTGCAATAGCAAAAGTGATTGGACACAAGTTACAGCAACACAAGATATGTTCTCTTTCAAAATGGGATGATTTTCTTTTGTGTTGCGTGGTTCGTTTTTTTTTTTGCGTTTTATGGAGCTGTTGTTCGGTAATGTTGTTGGTCTAGATCTTTTTCTTTATTAAAGAATGTAATGACATGAATATAAATTGGTTGTAGGAAAAGTTCGTACGAAATTCTTTTTCTTTTCTACACTATTCCCCAGATGGTCCAAACTTATCAATGAAAACTGAGAATAGAATACAACAATCTACCATGTATCTTCAGGAAAACTAGTGCAACTGTTGGATAAGGTAATGAAATGCAGGTATGACATTGTCCTAGTGCAACTGTTGGATAAGGTAATGAAATGCAGGTATGACATTGTCCTAGTGCAACTGTTGGATAAGGTAATGAAATGCAGGTATGACATTGTCCTAGTGCAACTGTTGGATAAGGTAATGAAATGCAGGTATGACATTGTCCTAGTGCAACTGTTGGATAAGGTAATGAAATGCAGGTATGACATTGTCCTAGTGCAACTGTTGGATAAAGTAATGAAATGCAGGTATGACATTGTCCTAGTGCAACTGTTGGATAAGGTAATGAAATGCAGGTATGACATTGTCCTAGTGCAACTGTTGGATAAGGTAATGACATGCAGGTATGACATTATCCTCGAATCACCTTTTACCTAAGAATTTACATTTTTTTAAAATAACCAAATATAAACAAAAGTGCACACGATAATGTATCGGATGTAAATTTGGTCGCATTCGATTGTATATAAATAGAGCAAACTGTTAATATCATAACTTGTGTAAACGACATCAAGGTCAGAAGACGTCTGTAACCTTACAAGTATATCATCAACCAAATATAATTCAGCTATTCCTTATAGTATGTCAGTAACAGACTTGATAAGGGAAACTTAGCATTGACCAATAACTAATGAACATGGGGTCAAGTTCAGATTAAAACTTCCAGACACTTTGGTACATGCAACAAATAAAATTGACCTTTTTCTCTATCTGAGAAACCGACCAAAACGCAAAGAATAAACTTTGACCAATGAACCATCAAAATTAGTTCAAGGTAAAATGAAAACTACCAGTCGTACATGTAAAACTTACAATCATTCCATGCACTAAATATGGTTCACATAGTAGTAATAGTACAAAACTAAAGAACCCTAAGTATGCTACTTTTCTAGTGATGGCTGATCCACGAAATGACTTCGATAAGATTTCAGCCATGTCTGACTGACTAGGCAATGCTACTAAAAATCAAATATAATAATTGTTTTACTCGAAATAACTGAGAATTTCACACGACAAGACAATTATACATTGCTGGACCATTAATAAATCGAGAGCAAGGAGAATAAACAGAAAATAAAGACGGAAATTTCACATAAGAAATCAGTATGCCAGGTATGAAGCATCCCAATATACTAATATCTGAAATATAAAGCTGTCTGTTGAATAGCATTCCTATTTCTCACATTATAACAAATTGAGAGGACCTAGAATAACATGATCATTATTAGAAAAATAGCAGGATAAACCGTGGGAATACAATGACAAATGACACATGTAATACAAAAATCTTGATATAGTATGTTCGTTTAAATTTTACAATCTCAATGCAACAATGTTTTACTTGAATTATACATAACTGAACCATTTATTGTTGCACTCTTCTTTACACTCAAGGTGAGAGAACGAAAAATGTGATCACGTCCTTACATAATGAGCACTGTCAAACTGTAAACAGCAAACAAGAAGTGGTTCGATGGCAGTTGTAGAAAATGCTTACTTAAAATCATGAAGCGGCAGATCCAATAATTTTTTTACCTTTTTTATACAAAAGTTGAAAAAAAATCGACAAATCTTTTCTTCCCAACGTCAGTCGGACGTATGGTCGAGAGATTACTGGACCATATTTCCCCTTTCGCGACGTAGATGAATATATTTTTTGAAATTAAAATTAAATCGGAAATTAATTAGCATATTCCATATACTTAGTCTATAATCATTTCTGTTCATCCTACACATGTTATTCCGACGTGTGCTTTTTAACATATTTAAACAGTTTTAAGGTGATATACTGCAATTGCCTCCCATTTCAAGAAAGATATTTATCAAACTATTGATACAGATAAATATCTTGACTGTAAGAAATCAAAGGCATGGCCTCGAAGTGTTAGGCTAATGTATTGAAGGTTATGCAACTTTATAGTAAATAGTATTGTTCATCATAAACAGTTCATTTAGATGGAAAACTTAATTCTGAAAATTGGTTATTTATTAAATAATTGTCACTAGACCATGCCCTATAGGACAGACGTCAGAGTGTAATGTACTGATAGTCATGCGACTTTATATCATTGCTCTATAATTCCTATCAAATCAACTTGAACACAGCACGTAACATTGAAAATTGCTAATCTATTCAATGATCTAGGGAACATGGACACAATTTGGTCGAAAATTTGAGATTTACTGATAGAAATTCAACTTTTTAAAATACAGCATTAATCTATCGCAAGTAGTTTCCTATGTAACTGACATAATTTTAAAAAAATGTCCTTATTCGTGAGAGTCCGGGACCCTGGTAGTAATACAATATGTAGATACTATCATTGATTTGTCACAAGCAGTTCACATGCAATTATTAGCATCGCCAACGGTGATGACGAAGCCTAGGGAAGGCAGCACATATGACGCGCATTCAGCCGCAGAATAATGGTCCCAGGTGAAATAAAGAGTATCTAAACAGAACATCACCAATTGAAATGGATGGTATATTTATACATTATCAGAAATGTATATAACACTGCCTTTTGTAACGTTGTATTTAGGAAAGTTAAATTGATTGACAATGTAAGAAATCTTGATTTTGAAACCTGTAAGTAGCAGGTGATACTGTGAAATTTATGACTATTTCAAAAATCCTGATTGAAAAATTAACAATGGTTTTAAAAGTAATTATTTCCTTTATCGTTAAAAAATATGAAAAAAAATATACAACACCTGTAATGAATACGTCATGCATATACTATAAATATTATGGTTATAAGACGTTGTATATTACTTGGTTTATACAGAACAAAAATTGTAAAAAGTAAGTATATTATATATGCAGACTTAATTTTGATTTTTAATTATATTTCAACTTATCTTTATTTTAATGATAAGTTTAGCGCAAGACTTAGTCCTATCTTTCTACGGGTCTCCGATATGTTCCGCTTTTTTTTAATACGTAAATATGTTTTTGAAATTTGAAAACTTTAAAGGGAAACTATATAGCTGTCCAATTCATGTTCATCGTTTTGACTCAAATTTTTATACCTGATTTATACCAATGTAAAACATTTATCAAATTATATTAAGTATAAAAAAATAAATAAACAAAGTATACAGGGCATGGCATCGAAAATATGTAGCTTTGTATCGTGTGTATTTTAGTCTAGAAGCAATTCAATTAAAAATCCTGATCTACGAAGACCTTCGATGGTCATATCAGTGATATAAACATAAATATAGATATAAATAAAGTAATCGTGCAATTGGATTTTTCTAGGTCTGTCTAATTTCAAATTATAGATTGAATTAAATGATAATCATTGTTTTTATCTCTATACAAATTATGTTCTGTGAATCGATTCAGTCATTCAAATGATCTACCTTTGTTTCACTTTCAAAATTGACATTATTTTCCTTTAAACAACTTAACACGCACGATTTATGCGTTTTTCATTTCTAGCCAAGGGATTCAATTATAGTTCACGAATACGGATTAATTGAGATCGAATTATTCACTTGCAAGTCATCAATGTTTCTTATCGTTTTTTGACAAAATTAAATCATACTGGCCGCTAAAAGCGAATTATTATTTCACCTTTTTATTTTCATTAATGATTGAACAAGCAATCATATTTTAGATTTTTTTTATTTATCCCATAGCTAGTGACACTTAAAGACAAAACTGTATAATGTTTTTAGTTTGTTTGAAAGCAATCACGTACGCCAAAAAAATCTCAACCTGAAAAATACTCATCCAACTTTTTAAAACTGTACGTTTTGGTCTTGTTTTATTTTTAAATATAACAGAGTTATGTCTTATGCATGACTCAAAGAATTGGATAGTATTTACCAGACAGGGGGATACCTTTTGCGTAGGTATTCAAACACTACCTCATGGGTATTATTTTTTTCAAATGTAAGAAAACCAATAATTTTCCAATTTTTTGCTAATTCTTTTGATGAATTAATGATAACAGTGGTCTGGTCTTTTTTTAATTCCAAAATGTCATTTGTAATGTTAATGTGACAAAATATACATGTCAATTTTTTCCCGTAAATTCGTGAATTGAATGCCACTAGAAATAATGCTTACAAGGACAGACAACATTTATTAAAAGCGTTAAAGTCATAAGAAACGAGTGACCGGTGAAAAATAATGTTCTTCCAATTCTTGAACCAATGCATACAAACATCATAAACTTAGTCTTCTGTGCACGTAAATTATCATATTTTCGTGTAAATTTCGTATGATCGTCAATTTTTTTTTCAATCGGTCAGTGTTGTTGTGAAAATATGGCAGGTAATTAAAGTTCGTGTTTGAACCCGAGGTTTAACGATGTTCACCTGTTTGTCAACAATCGACAAAAAATAAACAAAAAAGCATGGAACGAGAGCACGTGTTTATCATGTAAATTCAGATAATAGTTTATTTTAAGGACATTCATGCGTATTGTGACCACCGGATTTTTACGAGATGGGTCACACTGAGGTCACTTTGCAGACGGAGAATATGTCGGGGGAATTGCTTGCTGGAAGGAAGCAATTAAAATAAAGTACACTTCTTCTAAATATGAATAAATTAAAGAATTTTCTTCAGAAAAAAGTATATGTACATAAGTTTTATAATGAAAACTATCCATTGAGTTATTAAAAACATATGCATTAATTTTTTTTGATTTGAAGTTTCTTGTGACTTTAAACTATATCTTGATTTCAGAATGGAATTCATACGTAACGAAAATGTAGATGTGAACATTAAAAGATTACACAAATAATGTACAAAATATAAAAAAAAATAGCAGTTTGTCTATAAAATTTTCATAATTTAAAAATAAGATGTGTTTAACATTTGGTTTAAAGGGCACAAGCTGTCAAATTTAAATATTTGATTTATAACATACCAAATTACAGTAAGTCTGAAATGAACAGTTAACACGATAATATAAATTAGATCGAATTCGAGTGTATTTTAGTCTATACGTCATCTAACTAACTAACTGACCTCCGAATACTACCAACGATCATATATCCAATGTAAACATAAACATAAATATAAATAGCCTTCAAAATCATATTCAGACCGTTGGTTTTCCCGTTTGAATGGTTTTACACTAGTAATTTTGGGGCCCTTTATAGCTTGTTGTTCGGTGTGAGCCAAGGCTCCGTGTTGAAGGCCGTACTTTAACCTATAATGGTTTACTTTTTAAATTGTTATTTGGATGGAGAGTTGTCTCATTGGCACTCACACCACATCTTCCTATATCTATTAATTGCTGACGCACGTTTCAACGATATCTTATATATAAATATTTTGGGAATAGAAAACTAAAAGGCGAGTGTGGTGTTCTTGAATTGTTTCTTATCGAGTGTGTATGGTTATTTTTTTCGGTGATGTATTGTTTCAATTTTTATTTTTAATGAATTTGACATATTTGTTATGTCTATTGAATAAATGTTACAACAGAATAGACTATGATCGACTATGCATTTTTAAGAAATTGACATAAAAAATAAATGACATGGCATATAAAAAACCTTTTTTGTAGTTCAAGAGAAAATATATTTGTAATGGTAAAGTGACAGGCATAGCAAACGCCACTATCCCTGCGAGTTTCCGATCCTTTAATATTCATCAAATTAAAAATAACATGCTGCACAAATGTAGTTTTTGTTCGGTTTTTATTTTTCTATGTTGTGCTTTTCCGACTTGTCTTTTGAATGTCAATTGTTCTTTTTAACATTCGTAGTTTTCAAGTTACATCCAAATTGAAAACCTCAATCACAGTTTTGCCCCTTAATCCATGTTTAGATGTGCAGTGCCTACATATCAGGTGTACCATAACCTCATGAATATATTCAAAACAATTGTGACTGTGCGTTCATAAGACCAACCAATCAATTATAGTTGAATGTAGAAAAAACATAAATATTGCTTTTGTAACTTTTGTTTTGTTTTCGCAGTGTACTTTAATAAGCAATATTCAGAATCTAATATTCAGTAGTTTTCGTTTGTTGATGAGGCTAATAAGTATTTTTTCGTTTCCCGTTTTTTTTTATATAGATTAGACTGTTGTTTTTCCTGTCTGAATGATTTAACACTTAGGCTTGCAATTTTTTGGGTCCGTTTGTAGCTTGTTGTTCAACTACAATTGGAAACAAAACAGACAACAGAAACACTGAATGGCTATAAAAACAAACACCAATATACATAGAAACGGACAATGTGATAACAACAGCCATATACCTGACTTGGTTCATGACAATCTAAAAAGAAATGGTGGTACGAACCAGAAGATTTTGACATTATTCCGTTTAGCTTTTAATGTTAATTGATCAAAATATGTGCACTATTTTCAAGTGTACTGATTTATGTTAGCCAGGAGAGGACAAATGAAAATTCCTATATTTAATGCAGTTACACAGTCTTCTCAATTGAGATTTTTTTTTGTCAAATGTGGTCACTCATGCAACATAGCATTCCAATATTGAGAATATCCAAAGGTCTCCATAACCATAATTATAAAGCATTTCTACGATCATTTTGTTTTCTTCTAAAAAATAATGACAGAATATTTGTTTATTGAAACAAAATATATATAATATAAATGTGAATATAATTATAAACAAGAGGCTCTCAAGAGCCTGAATCGCTCACCTTAATTCTTTTGGTTAAATCTCTCATCAATGATTATTTTGGCTTTTCAATATATTTAAATGTTCTTTGGATCGTCCTATTTTCTTCAAAAGCCAAAACAAATAATCATTTTCTCCTATGTTCTATTTTAGCCATAGGAGCTATGTTTCTTGACATACAAGGAAATAAAATATAAAATGTATACTAGATACTCTGAAACTCATTTAGCCTAAGTTTGGCTGAAATTGATACAGCAGTTTGAAAGGAGAAGATTTTTTAAAGTAAGTCAACATGATGAACAAATTGTGAAAAAAGTCTTTGAAGGGCAATAACTCCTTAAGGGGTCAATTGACAATTTTGGTCAAATTGACTTATTTGAAGATCTTACTTTGCTGAACATTATTGCTGTTTACAGTTTATCTCTATCTATAATAATATTCAAGATAATAAACAAAAACAGCAAACTTTCCTTAAAATTGTCAATTCAGGGGCAGCAACCCAACAACAGATTGTCTGATTCATCTGAAAATTTCAGGGCAGATAGATCTTGACCTGATAAACAATATTACCCCCATGTCAGATTTGCTCTAAATGCTTTGGTTTTTGAGTTATAAGCCAAAAACTGCATTTGACCCCTATGTTCTATTTTTAGCAATGGCGACCATTATTGTTGATAGATCAAAACTTCGGATACAATTTATAAACTAGATACCCTACGTAACATTCAGTTAAAGTTTGGAAGTATTTGGCCCCGTAGTTTCAGAGGAGAAGATTTTTGTAAAAGATTACTAAGATTTACGAAAAATGGTTAAAAATTGACTATAAAGGGCAATAACTCCTAAAGGGGTCAACTGACCATTTCGGTCAACCTTATTTGTAAATCTTACTTTGCTGAACATTATTGCTGTTTACAGTTTATCTCTATCTATAATAATATTCAAGATAATAACCAAAAACAGCAAAATTTCCTTAAAATTACCAGTTCAGGGGCAGCAACCCAACAACAGGTTGTCTGATTCATCTGAAAATTGCAGGGCAGATAGATCTTGACCTGATAAACAATATTACCCCCATGTCAGATTTGCTCTAAATGCTTTGGTTTTTGAGTTATAAGCCAAAAACTGCATTTGACCCCTATGTTCTATTTTTAGCAATGGCGACCATTATTATTGATAGATCAAAACTTCGGATACAATTTATAAACTAGATACCCTACGTAACATTCAGTTAAAGTTTGGAAGTATTTGGCCCCGTAGTTTCAGAGGAGAAGATTTTTGTAAAAGATTACTAAGATTTACGAAAAATGGTTAAAAATTGACTATAAAGGGCAATAACTCCTAAAGGGGTCAACTGACCATTTCGGTCAACCTTATTTGTAAATCTTACTTTGCTGAACATTATTGCTGTTTACAGTTTATCTCTATCTATAATAATATTCAAGATAATAACCAAAAACAGCAAAATTTCCTTAAAATTACCAGTTCAGGGGCAGCAACCCAACAACAGGTTGTCTGATTCATCTGAAAATTGCAGGGCAGATAGATCTTGACCTGACAAACAATAACACCCCATGTCAGATTTGCTTTAAATGCTTTGGTTTTTGAGTTATAAGCCAAAAACTGCATTTGACCCCTATGTTCTATTTTTAGCAGTGGCGACCATGTTTGTTGATAGATCAAAACTTCGGATACAATTTATAAACTAGATACCCTAAGTAACATTCAGTTAAAGTTTGGAAGTATTTGGCCCCGTAGTTTCAGAGGAGAAGATTCTTGAAATAGTTTACGACGACAGACGACGACGGACGACGACAGACGACGGACGACGACGGACGCCAAGTGATGGCCTAAGCTCACTTGGCCCTTCGGGCCAGGTGAGCTAAAAAAGCAAAATAACAAAACTATTGAACTCCAAAATATATTCAAAAAGTAAAGTCCCTAATAAAATGGCAAAATCAAAAGCTCAAACAACAATGAATTTCGATGTATTTACAGATAATATATTAAAAGTAATACATAAAAGGGAGTAGGGCCTATAATGGCCTAAAATGGCCCCAGATTTACAAGATAATAAAAATTCGAACAGAGCAGATTTTTCTCCATAAATTATTAGAATATGAGTCAATGATTTAAAAAAAATATTTTTATCTAACAAAAAAATGTTCAATGACGTCACAATGGTAGGTGCAAATGACGTCATAATTGGAAAAATAAGCAAAAATACAGAAATTTGGATGGTTTTTCTAAATTTTGACCACCACACCATGCTTGCACCAACTAGAAATTTTAACATTTTGACAAGTTCATACATATCAAACTTCGGATAAAATATTTTTTTGGTGCAAGGTTGGTGCGATAGTTTATTTTATATTTTTCATAGCCAATCAGAGCAATAAAAAGCTGAAATATGCCGTTCAAATTGGACATATTCATCTGACAAAGTTTAGTTTATACATTCTTATGCCTATAGGAACTTTATTTTTTTGGTTATGAATGTAACATGTATTCCTAATATTATTTCCATAAGTATATTAATTTGGTAAATGTCTTGAAAAAATCTGAAAGCAATAAACTACATGTGTACATTGGTGTAAGGGAGTAAATAACAACTTTGAGAACATTTTTTCTTAATTGTGAAATTTTAAATAGACCAATATATAACATCATCTGTACATTTCTTATGTTTCTGCTTATTATCAATTCAAAATCTAGTGTTTGAATGGGGCAATCTTCTCACTCTGGTATTAGGGTCGGATCCATGATTTATGTTAGGAAAAAGGGGGGGGGGGCAAATTTAAAAGATTATTTTGCTTAAATTCACATAATTGGCAAGAAACACGAAATTTATTTTGAAAATGAGACTACCTATATTCCAATTGCATGTGTGTTTGTTGGTAATGAGCATAGAGAACAAGTTCTAGAAAATTTGATGGTAAGAGAGCAGAAACGGCATATGGTAGACTATCCATATATCCGTACATACATGCATAATATATATGGTTATTTGACCTTCCCATGCATAGAAACAAGTGCCTGAAGTCTGTAAGCAACTGCCATGTCTGTTACCTGTTTAAAGGTTATGTTTTGAATAGTTTTATAATCATGTGTAAAAATAAAGTGTAATTTTAAAAATGGACCCAGTTTTGTTGTTACGCTCAATTTGTGGGCATTATGTTTTCTGGTCTGTGGTATGTTTGTCTGTTCATCCGATCGTCCTTGTGTCCCACTTCAGGTGTAAGTTTTCAGTCAAGGTTGTTGAATCTGACATCAGACTCAGACTTCTTTTGAACTAAGTTTTATACTGTGCGTATTGCTGTGTGTTTGATTTTTTTTCTTCTCTGTCTAGAGGTAAAGGGAGAGGGGGTTTAAGATCTTAAAATAACATGTGTAAGTCGCCGATTTTTGCGCCTGTTCCAATTCGGGATTATCTGGCCTTTGTTAGTCTTGTGATTTGGGCATCCATGTACTAAAGACACATTCTTGTTTTAACTTTTTTGATGTATATAAAATGAATATTGTCATAATATTAATCACAGACCAAGTCATACGACACTTAGATTAGTGAAGGCGAAAGATAAACTAGTAAACTTGACAAGAACTACAATAAAACAAATAATATATATAATGAATATAGAAAGTTTTTAAGCATACAGATTTATTTGAGATAGTAGCATGTACCAGTTTTTTAATGCTATAGAATGATATGGTTATAAATCTGGACGTCTGAAATAGATAATAGAAATAAGATGAATTTCGAAAAGTCAACCCTCTACATTTGTCTAGAGGGTTGGGGTTGGGGTTTACTTCAATATTTAATTGATAGGGGTGCCGCTGTTTTGTTACCTCACCCTGTTTTACATTTTCAAAATATATACCCTTTCATATATTGCGTAGGAAAAAAAAATCCTTTTCTCATATCTATTTGATTTCATGTGGTTTTATATAAAAGAGGAATACTTCAGTGTCAAAAGAAAAATATTAGTTGATAAAGACACAGCGGGAACACCAAACAGGTTGACAGTCAAAGAAATTATGGGAACTTTAGTGTCCTTATCATGTATATTTGATAGTTTTCTTAACTTTTTACTTATTTCAAGCTTAAAAGGGTGAACTATTCCACAGGTACGTCCTATCACCTTGTAAATAAAAGTGCCCCCCCCCCCTATTCAACCCCAACCCCTACCTGAAACATAACTACTGTAATGGAAATACACAGACATTTAAAAACACCCTTTAATGCATGTGTCTGTATCTATTTATTTAATAGATAATTAATATTAAGAATTAGATTTCTTAGCGCTAAATGTATGTTCTTGTCTTTATATTATTCTTATTGTCGCTAATAATTGAGAGTCACCCGGCACTAGATGCACAATCTGTATATATCAGCGATTTCCGGTGTTTTGTTTTGTTTGTTGGTGTTTTAATATTGCTTTCCCCCTAAACATTTACCTTGGAGTTTGTTACTTTTTACAATTTGCATCTGAAATTGCGTCTGTTGCAATATATTTGAAATTAAATCTTGTAAAATAGAAAACAAATTGCAGTTGCCATGGGCACAGATGTGTTGCTATGGAGAAACAACAGTGAATTTGGCAAAAATGTGCATTTAATTATGTAATATTTGAATAGTGTACAAGTGTAAAGTTCACTACATGCTTAAAACAGGTTCAATTTTAAATATAAATATATTAAAGCTGTATAATAATCATATTTGATGAGTTTAACTCCGCCATTATATTGGTTGCTAGGCAACAGAATAAACGAGCTAGACCCAAAATTCAATTATTCTTAGAAGGTCTATGGTATAGACATACAACATGACAAATTAAATGAAATTTGGGGGTGGGGCCAAAAATGGCCCTTATAGCCCCTACTCCTTTGTCTAAAAACCAATTAAAATAACTGAATCCACGGAAATGCCTTTTAATCATTTTGTTTCAATACATTTGTAGATATTAAAATGAGTATTAACTTCATTGTGGCCATTCTGTTACTGGGAGTATCGCTAGGTAACGTTATACAGAAAGATGATAGTCGAAAACTGAGTGAAAACAAAGCGGACATGGAATGGAACAGAGAGAAAAGACGTTTTTCTGACCAGGATTACAGTATTGGAGGGGGAAGGTTTGGGAAGAGAGACAACAGTGGTAAACAGCTGAGACCCATGGTTAATATATCATGGAAGAAAAGTGAGGATACCGTCGATCCAAATGAAATGGAATACTATTAGACTATGGAACATGTTTTATTCAGCGGACAAAAAAAAGCATAAAATTAAAATGTGTATTTATTCCAAATATATATTCATGTAAAAAAAACCTTGAAAGATGAGTAATAAGTTGGGAATTGCAATAAAATTTCTTATAATGCTAACTATGTTACTGAGTATTAGATTACATTTATAAAAATGGGTATTGGTGACGATAACATTGAAAACGTAACATTTACGAAAAATTATTGTTACATTTCAGACTAATTATTGGAATGCTATGTCAGATCAATGAAAATATGTACTGGCTATGGTTACTTTGAAAACATTGAAATAACCTTAAACAATAATGTATACTAGTTCAGGAAAATGGACGATACACTAAACTGATCCGTAACAATTAGGTGGTCAAGTTCAGATAATCCCTGCCAGACAAACAGGTACAACTTACAATCATTCCATAATCATTGTGTGCAACAAATATAGATGAAATATTGCTCATAGTATCTAAGATACAGACTTAACCATGAAAACTAAACTTTCACTAAGGAGGTTGTCAGTTGATACATGGAAAACAGACATGTTGATTTCCTCCTTGTTAACATTCATGTACGTTTCGGCAAGTTAGTTTATTGACAGCTTGTAGATATTCCTATGGTCACTATTTGCGCCCCTTTAATAGCAAATATGTTTCGTGTACCTGTATCGTGGCATTCCACAAGTTCAAGTTTTTCTATGACTTAATGACTTCTGCACACTAAATCCTTTGGATGTGTAATGATTAATAATTTAGTCTTAGATGCACAATTAACGTTTTAAAAGTTCTAGTCTTTGAACTAGACATCAGCAACTGCAAGTACTCTCAGATCTGTATTTAGTCTGTATGTTGTTGGGATGTACAAGTAAAAAAATGTACCCAGCCACGTCCACTCAGTAATTTTGTAAAATATATTTAAGCCTTTTTAACCGATATTTTTACTGTTTATGTTGTACTGTTACACCACTGTCCCATGTTAGGGGGAGGGTTGGGATCACACTTACTTGTTTAACCCTGCCACATTCTGTATGTTTTTGCTTGTCCCAAATTAGGAGCCTCTAATTCATTGGTTGTCCTTTGTTGCTGCGTTACATATTTGTTAATCAGTCATTACATAGACCGTTAACTTTTCTGTTTTAATTGTTTGACATTCGTCATTTTGATGCCTTTTATAGCTAACTATGTGGTATGAGCTTTGCTCATTGTTGAAGTCTGTACAGTGACATATTATTAATTTCTGTGTCATTTGGTCTCTTGTCAAGAGTTGTCTCATTGGCAATCATACCACAGCTTCTTTTTTGATGTACACCTTATAATTCGATGCACCTTATGCAGATGACCTATTGCTTATAGCATCTTTACCAGCTAAAAACATTAACCAATGAACCATAACAATGAGGTCAAAGCCAGATGATATGTATGTGGCCTTTATTGGGCCACACAGTTATGCATACATTACAATCCATCAATAAACCAAATATATAGATATAGTAAGATGTGGACTGAGTGCCTATGAGACAACTCTCCATCAAAATAACAATTTGTTAAAGTAAACCATTATAGATCAATGTGTACTAGTACACTTATAAAGACTTTATAAAGTATGTTAGAGGATCAAACCATAGAAGTTTAACATTGATCAATGAACCTAGAAATGAATTCAAGGACAGATGATACCCATCAGAGAGACATTTTCACCTGTTTAATATTCCTTTCACCACATATAGTAGACACAGTAATTAAAAAATTAATGACCACGACACAAAAAACTAATATAAATGCTAAAAACATAATGAACCACAACAATGAGGTCATTAAACCTGATAAACTGACATGTACACCTTACAATTGTTCCATACATTATTGATTATAGTATCTGAAAATTAGACCTAATCAAATAACTTAAACATTCACTTTTGATTCAAGCAATGAGGTAGAGTCAGATAAATCCTTATGCAGCTACCATATTGTAATCCCTATGTCTCACATTCTGTAACTTGTTAAAGGCGAGAGAAAAAAAGCTATAACAACCAACACTTCTTTATTGCAGAAAACAGACATATTTCTTTAATTCTTTATTGCAATAGCTCTTGGGCACTAAAATATTCATTTAGATAGACGATGTATACTAAAAATATTATAAACATCATAAAATCAATTGCATCAAAGTTTTTCATTGTTTAAAACTATAACTTGTTATCACAAAAGCTTCAAAAGAATCAACAGGTAGGATGACAAAGATTTTTGGTTTAATGAGCTTTTTACGATTTTTAAGCTGTGTATAATGTATCTCCTGACCACTATAAACATGGGAGACACTATATTATTTTCTCCAAAACAAGTTCTTATTTCATATCAATGAAGTGTTCTTTCCTTTTCTTTTGTGGACTTTTTTCTCCTGAATCTGAATGTTCTTCTGCCTTCATTATTCTCCAGCATCCAAGCATCCAATGATCTTCAGCCATCTTTTAAAGATTATAAGCCAGCCATATCTGATAGTTCTTTAATTTCTTCTTCATTTACAGATTCTTGGTCAAGGTCAATGTCATTGTCTATCACTTTAAATAGTCCTTGAACTCCTTTTTGTGATGATCCTGTTGTCTTTACCTTCTTTGATTTCAACTTACCTTAAATTCAGAAAAATAAAACAAAATTAAATAAATTACCTTAATGCTTAAAAATATGACACAATGTTACCGACTAAAGGCTCTTTCTATGGATTCATTTATTTTCGTGGGTACTAAAATTTGTAGTTTGAGGAAATACTTGCATATTTGTGGATATTTAATTCAGGGTTTTGGCAAAGTCTGCAAATATACCTTTAGAAAATTTGTTGTTTGTGGTTCCACTGTATCAACAAAATCCAGGAAAATTGGAATCAAATGATTATAAATGAATCCACAGTAATGACATCTGGACTTATGAACATCTCTTACATTAGCCTCTCTCCAACATGACATTCTGGTTGGTCCTGTTCTGTTGGTGATTTTAATTGTCAGAGAACAGTTTCATTTTGTCTTATATGAGAAAATATCTTTTTTGTACAAAAACAAAAAAATATTTTCTGTATCATTATAGAGGGCAATTACTGATAAAAGAATATATCAAACAAGAACTATCTTTAAAAAAGATATCCGACGTTTTTAAATTTGAGTATATGTTTAAAACTATCATTTCGATTTAGCATTTACGTTTTCTCTGTTTGTGTTCAATATTCTTGGTCCTCGTATCTTTCTGTTTATATTCACCAAAACCCCACGGAAATCTTACAGTTGTAGGTGCCTTCTAAAAGTTATGTACTTTCGTACAACAAAGTTTACATTGAAAATTATATAATTGTCCTGGATAAACAACTGTCATGGATGCATTGGAGAAATAATTATTTTAATAAAAATATAAATCTTTGTAAGACCTAGTTCAAATATCTATAGTTTTTCACTTGCTTTCCATCACGATAAAATTAACGAGACGTTTTTTCAAACACAACCAAATCACCCACCATGACAGCATTTTGTCACATCACAGAAAGGATTTTCGAGCATGCGTATTCTGTTGCCATAGTTAAGCGTCCTTAAGTTCAAAGGACACAAACCTAAACTATACCGACTAGTCGGAAAAAGAATTGACTATCAATTACAGCAATACCAGGGACTAAACTTCACGCTCGCCCGGGGCGACCAGATTTTCGGCTGGGCGAATATATTTGGTCATCATGGTCGCCCAGCTGGCGACTGTAAAAAAAATGAAGTTAATCCCATTTGTACCCTTTCCCCCGCGATATTAACAAAGACTGTTCCACAAAAGAAACCTGTTTGTCTTATCAAAGCGATATAGAAATATAGAGTATTTCCGAAAACCAGTAGGTTATTTCTAATAACTGAACCCAGTCGAATAGCTATGTTTTCAATCCGGAGTCACGATGTTGCATATATATACCTTCTTCTTTCCTCATGTTTTCTTAGTTCTGCTAAATTTTCTACGATAATTTCATTATTGAACAGTGTTTTCTATTTTACTGTTCAATAAGCATCGTGAAAGGGATGTTTTCTTATTTTCCTGTGAGTCATTACAAGCCTGTGTTAGACGGTAACTTGTCCCTGAATCGCTTTTTACAAAAATATTTAATAAAAAACGAAATTTAAAATCTCGTAAATAAAAATCCCAATATCTAGTTTGATAACCAATCTTCATTAAAAACTTATTGAAAAGTATATTTTGATCAACACTATTAGAGGATGGCTTGGATTGAGATAATATTTAATGTTTAAAGAAAGAGCCATATTGTCTAAAGGTGGCCCAAGACCACAATTAATGACCCTGCTTTTCGTTGTTCACGAATATAGTTCCCTTTAATTATAGTGTATTTTTTCTTTATTTTTTTTCTTTCCCTTTCTCATTCATTTCTTAGCTTTTCTGGGGTGGGAATGAAAGAAGAGAGCTGAAATAAACTTTTGGATGTTTTATTTTAACTGATTTTAATAAGGAAAGAGTGATTAGGCCAGGTGCAAAAAGGTTATATTTACACTTTTCGGAACATCTCTGGACTTGCCTATAGGGGTATGGATGTGTATTGGTCAAATTTGTATGATGTAAACATGCAATTTTTCTGAAAATTGCATATGTTTTGGGACTTGAACTGTACATAACTCACACAAAAAATTAGACAAAAAGAACAGTTAAATTTGTTTTAATGCGACAAAACGTTATAAAGAAATGATAGAAGAATTAATTGTGGTCTCGGGCCTAAGAGGTGCATTTCAGCAAGTTTTGAATTTATACTTTGACAACTTCTCTGAATGATCTATTGGTATTTATTTGTCAAACTATATGAGAAGAAATGGTTTCCACGTTTATTTGATAGAAATTTGTAAAAAAAGTCACTTTTCAGCTAATATGCCCAAAAAGTAGCTTTTTCACTTTTTTCAATATTTTGCAAAAGCAGCATTCTTAATTTTTCTCTGACATTTTTTTTCTGATATCTATTTGTGTTTGTGGTATTTATTTCATGTGTTTTACTCATTTGTGAACTCTGAACACAAAGAAAGGTGGATAAAAGCATAAAAAGAGTGCAAAATGTGCTGTTTTAATAGTCTAGGTCTAGCGGTCCGTACGAAGCAAGTGAAATATGAAGTTCTATGCACTTAAAAATTATATTTCTTTAAACAGATTGCACTGAATCTATATCAAAAGCACTTATTACTGGTTGTTTAAACTTGTCTGTTTCACAGAATACCTTTATTTTCTTTTTTTGGATGGCTGGTGGTTAAAATATTGGCATTTTAAGACTGAAATTTCATGCAGGTTTTAAACAGTAAATTGAAAAAACTTTGCATCAGACCATACTGTCTACATATATAGTTAAAAGCAACAGTCTTGTTACATCCAGGCTTCATATTTGATCATATCTTAGCAAGGATTTGGGCAAAAAGAAGCATATTTCCATCTCCAATATCATTTATATGCAATTAAATATGGAAATACAGGGAACGGCCTAAATTGACAACTTGTTATTTTAAGCTTGACATTGCTTAAGACCAAGTAAAACTCATGTGTTATACTATTTGAAACTTATATTTACATGAAAAGAATATTTATGATATGTTAAATGTTTTGTTTTAACTTAACAACTTCAGAAAATTGTTGTAAGTGGAAAATATTACATTTCATATAAGGCCTCGCTTCATTTGAAAACCTCTATTTTTTGGCATAGGCACATATAAAATTAACTTTTGTCAAATTTTTATAAGTCACATACATTAAGTATGCTATCCTTTACTTTGAATAGATAATATCTTATACATTGAGACATAAAAAAGTGCAATTTGGTGTTTTGGGGGGATTTTTGAAGCCAAAATTTGAAAGTTGAAATTTTTCTATCTATACGTCACAATTCAGCAACCAAAGTTGAGATATAAAAAATGCCACATTTTCTAAAATATATATCATATGGCTATGAAACTTTGTAAACTGACTCATAAAACAAAGCTTAAATCATGCCAAGTTTTATTGGAATTGGTCAAGTTTTTGGCCCCTAATAGGCCCAAGACCACAATTAATGACCCTGCTTTTCGTTGTTCACGAATATAGTTCCCTTTAATTATAGTGTATTTTTTCTTTATTTTTTTTCTTTCCCTTTTTCATTCATTTCTTAGCTTTTCTGGGGTGGGAATGAAAGAAGAGAGCTGAAATAAACTTTTGGATGTTTTATTTTAACTGATTTTCATAAGGAAAGAGTGATTAGGACAGGTGCAACCAGATGCTCCGCAGGGCGTAGCTTTATACGACCGCAGAGGTTGAACCCTGAACGGTTAGGGCAAGTATGGACACAACATTCAAGCTGGATTCAGCTCTAAATTTGGATTGTGATTAAATAGTTGACACAGCATAGGTTTCTGACACAGAATGAATGTGTTCTAATGAACTTAAAATTTTTTGTTTCTCTTAGAGCAATTCACTATGCTGTTGAATATTAATCCTCTCAAAAAAATGTTTGAAGAAATTTTCTTTTTTATTTATGAAATTTCAAATGAGAAAAATTGAACCCAATTTTTTTAATCACATCCCCCTTTCCCTTATTCCAAAACTAATCTCAATTAAAATTTCTAATGGAGTTTGCAACAATAACTACTCATTTAAATACATCATAAAATATTAAGATGTAAAAAAACTGCTTGTTATCACTGAATGGTAAAGATTATTTTAATTTATCAGTTGGTAGTAAAAAGTGAATATACATTGTATATTGTATATAACAAAGATTTAAGTTGATTCTGGACAAAGAAAGATAACTCCAATTAAAAAAAATCTTGCTATTGCACAATATTTTGCAATTAGATATTTCTTGCTTACTATTCTGGACAAAGAAAGATAACTCTAATTAAAAAAAATTTGATATTTCACAATATTGTGCAATTAGATATTTCTTGCCATTGCGCAATACTGTGCAATTGAAAAGACTTGCTATTACACAATACTTAATATAATAATTTTAGATCCTGATTTGGACCAACTTGAAAACTGGGCCCATAATAAAAAATTGTACAATTTTGTTCACAAATTGGAATTTTGTGAACGTAGTTACACTTACCTGATATCCTTACATTATGGATTATCTTTCCGGTATTTGGTCACATCTCGCTCAAAACGCTTGACTGATCAAGAATTCAAACCTCTCGGTGAATCAGTCCAAGCGTGAGAACCCCTTCAGTATTCTCCGGCGAAATCCAAACAGATTGCCAAAAGAATTACTAATGGGGAGGAGGTGGGTAGTATATCAGGTAAGTGTAACTACGTTCACAAAATTCCAATTTGTGAACAAAATTGTACAATTTTAATATTACTTGTTACACTTACCTGATATCCTTACATTATGGATATCCATAGATTCTAAAGCAGTCCCAACTCAAGCGGTGGACTGTAATTCTTTTGTTCAAATAATGTACACTATATTACACTATATACAAAGTCTAAATGTTTGACTTTAAACACATTAAATAGATGTCTTTTTCATCTCACACAAAGAGGTTTAAAAGCTTGCATCGCATCTCGTCGGATATGAATAGTTCCAACACTATACAAACTATATTACAAGTTAAAAAACTGTACACATTTTTCTTCTTTTTTTTCGAATTTTATGTATTTTTCTTCTTTTTTTTTTTTTTTTTTTTTTTACTTCGATAAAACATGAGGGTCTATGTGACGTAAGTAAAATTTGGTGAATGTGGATTCCCTGCTCCAATCAGCAGCTTCCATGATGTTCTTCATTGATGCACCTTTATAAAGAGCCCAAGAAGGACCAATAGCTCTTGTCGAATGAGCCTTAACAGATTTCTTTTTGTCGTTATATGCCATCTGAATGGTACTCACAATCCATGATGAAATTGTTTGACTTGAAATTGGCTTATGTGGATTACTGATTGCTAAGAACAATTTACTATCTTGTCTGTTTTCACCACGAAAATTGTCAGTGCTCTTTAAATAGTACGTTAATGCCCTTTTAGGGTCAAGAAGCTTTTCTGCATCAAAGGCAGGTACAAAAATCTTAGCACCAAAATGTCCAGGACGGTCTTGTTTTGACAATCCTTCTCTAATAAAATAAACTCCTCTGCTATGTACAGATATATTTCCATCTCCCAAACGTAAGGCCTGTATATCACTGCAACGCCTGAAAGTAGTGATAGCAATTAAAAATACAGTTTTCCATGTGATAAACTTGAGTTCAGCCTTTTTCATTGGTTCAAAAGGCTTTTTCTTTAACATTTCAAGTATTTTATCTAAATTCCATTCAGGAAGTAGTTTGACCCTGGGAGGCCTTGAATTGAAAACACCCTTCAATAAACGAATAATGTATGGGTGTTGACCTACTGGTATTTTTTCAACTGGGGGTAAAACACTTGATAACATAGATCTGTAGCCCCCAATCGTACTATACTGGAGACCACTGGTATACAGACTTGTAAGAAAATCTGCAGTTTCTGTTAAAGAGGCAGAATAGGGATCAATTTCCCTTTCACTACACCAGCCACAGAATTTTTTGAACTTACTAGAATAGTCCTTTTGAGTTCCTGTTCTCCAAGAAGCTGACATGAGTTGTCTAGTTTCTTTAGAAAAGCCTCTCTTTTTGAAAATTCTGTTGATAGAGGCCATGCAACCAGACTGAATATTTCTGGGCTTGGATGGTATATTTTTGTTCTTGGCTGATGTAGTAGATTTTTTTGAACTGGTATTTTTATGGGATAATCTGATATCATTTTTAGCAGTTCTGGGTACCAGTGTCTCCTTGGCCAATGAGGAGCTACAAGAATTAGCTGGCAATTGTACCGATTCATGTGTTGGAGCACTTTCGGTACTAGACAGATCGGAGGAAATGCATACCCGATTACATTGTCCCACGGTATGGACAGAGCATCTATTGCATATGCTTCCGGGTGTGGAAACCATGAACAAAAAATTTTCACTTTGCGATTTTCCGCTGATGCAAACAAATCTATCATCGGTCTGCCTAACCTGACAAAAATTTGTTGAGCTACAGTCTCCTGAAGAGACCACTCTGTGTGTCTTATTTTTGTCCGTGATAGAAGATCTGCTAACACATTCGCTTTGCCTGCTATATGTGCTGCTTTTATCTGAATTTTGTGTTCTATTAGGAGTTTCAATAAATCCCAAGTTTTTTGACAAAGCTGAATTGATTTGGTGCCCCCCTGTTTGTTTATGTATTGTACAACAGTTGAGTTGTCGCATCGCAGAAGTACATTTTTCCTTTTCAACTGAGGGAGAAAATGTTGTATTGTTTTCAGTACAGCTTCCAACTCTAGACAATTGATATGTTGAGTTTTCTGTATATCTGACCAGGTCCCTTGGACTATCTGGGAATCCATGTGACCACCCCAACCGTTCGATGTAGAAGCATCTGTCGTTATGGTCACATGAGTTTCCCAGTGTTGTAAAGATCTGCCCTTTGTAATGTTGGCTGTATCTGACCACCAAATCAGATGAGATTTTAGATATTGTGTAATTGGAACATTCAATTCCAGATTTTGAGAAGTGGGGCGCCAATGACTCAGCAAATAAATTTGAATTGGTCTCATATGAAGTCTTGCATGGGGAATCATCTCTATGCAAGAAGCCATAATTCCAAGTAGATGTAAAAAATCTCTGGCTGTTGCATGTTTTTTCAAGTTCATTACTTTGACTGTTTTTTGTAATTTCAACACTCTTTCTTGTGTTGGCATTACTATTCCTAAATCCAGATGGAATAATGCACCTATATATGTTATTTTCTGTGTTGGAGTTAAAGAGGATTTTTTTAGATTGATTATGAAACCCAACTTTACCAGAAGATTCAACACTATCTCTCGATCCTGGACTAACATGAGAGATGATTGATTTACTAGAAACCAATCGTCCAGGTATACTACTAGTCTGATGCCTTGTGCTCGTAAATGTGCAGCTACTACCGATACTACTTTGGTAAAAACTCGAGGAGCTGATGTTGGACCAAACGGTAGAGCTGAAAATTGTAAGCAAGGGCTGTTTTTTACACAAAACCTCAGATACTGTCTGTGTTTTTGAAATACAGGGATATGCATATATGCGTCCTTTAGATCGAGAGATATTGCCCAATCCCCTTGTTTTACTACATTCAAAACTGTTGACAGAGAGTCCATTTTGAAGTGTTGTTTTCGGAGATACCTGTTGAGGGGTTTTAAATTTATTACGGGTCTCATGTCCCCTGTTTTTTTCGGAACTAGGAAAAATGTGCTGTAGAAACCGTTTAAAATGTCCGCTTGCGGAACATATTCTACAGCGCTTTTTTCCATAAGTTCTTTTACTTCTAAATGTAAAATTTCTAAATCTTTTGCAGGAACAGAAGTTATTTTTACTCCTGTTTTTGGAGGAAACTGTTGAAATTCCAGTTTGTAGCCCTCTTTTATAATTGATAAAACCCACTGATCGTTTGTTATTTTTGTCCATTCCTTTAGAAATAGGCTTAAACGACCCCCTACAGGTATCTCTGGAAGCAACATTTGCACATGAAAGTTGCTTACCTTGATCTGATAGTCATTTCTTTTGTTGCCCCTTGGCATGAAATGGGTTGTTAAAGCGACGAAAATTGTTCGTTGTACCAGAACTCTTGTCGTCTTTATCTGGTCTTGTTACTGTACTAGTTCTTTGTACTGTACGCTGTGTATTAGACTTAGCACCTGTGAAAGTAGAACCTTGTGCATTGTCAAATTTTGGTTTCTTAGACCAATCATTGGAAAATTGATTGCCTGTAGCTTTCCTTTTCACTGAAAAAGTTTTATTTACATGTAATTCAGGCAGTAACTCTTTTAATTGTTTATTTTTGTCAACCCTGTCTTTAAGGGTTTGTTCCATATTGTCACCAATGACACCTGACTTTGTCAAAGGTAATGATACAAGTGGATGCTTAAGCTCTTTAATATCATTAAGACCTGTGTCCTCTAAAGTAGCTTTTCTACGAATTAAGTGGTGAAATGCACCAGCCCGTGCCACTTGGTCCAAAGATTTTGTAGACATTGCAAATATGTCTCTTACAAGTTGGATAGATTTGTCTAGATTAACTTCATTTTCAGACAAAGTATTTAACAAATTGCCCAAAGCTTGTTGGGTGTATGCTGTAGTAATTATCCCCATGCGTGCAGCTACCTGGCCTTGATACGCCAACTTTTCAAGAGATTTTAAACAAGGATTGTATAAATTGCTTTTCTGGCTTACTGAATAAGCTTTAGCACCATGTTTTTTCACTAATAAATCAGGTACCATATTATCTAGACTAGGTACTTCTAAAATATCACTAGTTTTCTCGTGAACAGGAAAACTGTGTCTATATTCATCATTATAGGCTGTCAACCTTTCTGGATTTTTACACCTCCAAGAACCAGATAAAATATCAATTTGACTTTTGTCAAGAATAAGACCTCCAGAGCTTGTCTCTTTTTTAGTCTTTACATCATCCCCAAATAAAGATTTTAAGTGATCATTATTGTTCTCATCTGAGTCACTTTCATTACCATTCACATATTTACTGAATCTTGATGAAGATTTTTGAGGATTTTCAGTTTCACTTTTTAAAGAAGACTCATCTTCTGATAGTAAACCTATGTCATGTCTTTCTCTAAGGCCTGGTGCCAAAGATACAACATCTTCATTTTCCCTTTCACGAACTGAATCTGTTGGAAAATGTTCATGGTTAGAATCCTGAACAAGTCTGTGCGCTCCTGAAGAGCCACTATCTTGTTCAGATTGATTCTGACAAGGTCTCTGCTCACCTGACGTGACAGTATCCTTGTTTATATTTATACCATCGTTTGAACTAAATAAATCAAAAAATTTATCAAACCTGGTTTCTATCTGTGAGAAACGGCTTTCCCATTTCTTATTCAGTTCCTCTACCTCGTCCTTTTTCTTGGACCTACGGGAACTGGTCTTTCTCGAGGCTTTTGGCTCCGCCATTTTATCCCGAGCATCCCCTGCCACTGATGATTTTGGACTGCTGGCAGTAGAAAGTACCTCGTCTTCACTGAGCGTGTGATGAACGGTAGCTTCCGTCATCCTTGCACGCATACGAAAACTTAATTTGCAAAAACTTGTGTCTTAGACACGTTAATTCTGACGAATAAAGAAACGTGACCGCTTTGGATTTCGCCGGAAAGAATACTGAAGGGGTTCTCACGCTTGGACTGATTCACCGAGAGGTTTGAATTCTTGATCAGTCAAGCGTTTTGAGCGAGATGTGACCAAATACCGGAAAGATAATCCATAATGTAAGGATATCAGGTAAGTGTAACAAGTAATATTAAAATCTAAGTACATTTTTGGATTCAGCATATCAAAGAACTTCAAGATTTCAATTTTTGTTAAAATCAGACTAAGTTTAATTTTGGACCCTTTGGACTTTAGTGTAGACCAATTTGAAAACAGGACCAAAAATGAAGAATCTACATACACAGTTAGATTTGGAATATCAAAGAACCCCATTTATTCAATTTTTGATGAAATCAAACAAAGTTTAATTTTGGACCCCGATTTGGACCAACTTGAAAACTGGGCCAATAATCAAGAATCTAAGTACATTTTTAGATTCAGCTTATCAAAGAACCTAACTGATTCATTTTTTGTCAAAATCAAACTAAGTTTAATTTTGGACCCTTTGGACCTTAATGTAGACCAATTTGAAAACGGGACCAAAAGTTAAGAATCTACATACACAGTCATGACAGTTAGATTCAGCATATCAAAGAACCCCAATTATTCAATTTTGATGAAATCAAACAAAAGTTAAATTTTGGACCCTTTGGGCCCCTTATTATGTTGGGACCAAAACTCCCAAAATCAAACCCAACCTTTCTTTTATGGTCATAAACCTTGTGTTTAAATTTCATAGATTTCTATTTACTTATACTAACGTTATGGTGCGAAAACCAAGAAAAATGCTTATTTGGGTCCCTTTTTGGCCCCTAATTCCTAAACTGTTGGGACCTAAACTCCCAAAATCAATACCAACCTTCCTTTTGTAGTCATTAACATTGTGTTTAAATTTCATTGATTTCTATTTACTTAAACTAATGTTATTGTGCGAAAACCAAGAATAATGCTTATTTGGGCCCTTTTTTGGCCCCTAATTCCTAAACTGTTGAGACCAAAACTCCCAAAATCAATCCCAACCGTTCTTTTGTGGTCATAAACCTTGTGTCAAAATTTCATAGATTTCTATTAACTTAAACTAAAGTTATAGTGCGAAAACCAAGAAAATGCTTATTTGGGCCCTTTTTGGCCCCTAATTCCTAAAATGTTGGGACCAAAACTCTCAAAATCAATACCAACCTTCCTTTTGTGGTCATAAACCTTGTGTTAAAATTTCATAGATTTCCATTCACTTTTACTAAAGTTAGAGTGCGAAAACTAAAAGTATTCGGACGCCGGACGACGACGACGACGCAGACGCCAACGTGATAGCAATATACGACGAAAATTTTTTCAAAATTTGCGGTCGTATAAAAAGGTTATATTTACACTTTTCGGAACATCTCTGGACTTGCCTATAGGGGTATGGATGTGTATTGGCCAAATTTGTATGATGTAAAATTGCATATGTTTTGGGACTTGAACTGTACATTACTCACACAAAAATTTAGACAAAAAGAACAGTTAAATTTGTTTTAATGCGACAAAACGTTATAAAGAAATGATAGAAGAATTAATTGTGGTCTCGGGCCAGGTCAACAGAAAGTTGAAAATTTGAAGGGAGATAATTTTGATAGGAAACAACCTAAAATAAATATTGTCAAATCTTATGATACATTTGTGGTGGCAATTATTCAAAATTATAATGTTTACCACAGAAAACATTTTCAAGACTACAAGTAGGATTTCACAATAAGGCTTCATTAGAAAAACTGTTTTGTTTCATACCATGAACATACATTTAAAGAAGAATCAAAGAAGTTTGTATTTGAACTTATATATGAAGACTACTTCCTGTTTTACTTCTTGTATGAATGATCCTCCTTACGTGGGAGCACTTAACAAATGTACAAGTTTGATAACATAAACATCAAAATGATTTACTTTGCTTCATGGTATGATAATTTGATAAAAAAAAAATCTGACTGGAACCAACATCAATTAGATATAGGAAGATGTGGTGTGAGTGCCAATGAGACAACTCTCCATCCAAATAACAATTTAAAAATTAAACCATTATAGAATAAAGTACGGCCTTCAACACGGAGCCTTGGCTCACACCGAACAACAAGCTATAAAGGGCCCCAAAATTACTAGTGTAAAACCATTCAAACGGGAAAACCAAGAACATATTAATTTCTGAATAAGGTTTAAATACAACTAATGTTCTCCAGCTGAGCCTATAGCTAGCAATATTCAAGGTAATTTATACAAAGTATCCTTACAATCCCGGTTATTGCGCTAAAGTGCCCTTTCAGAAAACTAGCACCCTTCTGCCCTGAGATTTAAGCTGGAACACTGTTAGTAAGTATATACTAAGTAATTTTCAGTTTTGTTTTATTTTAGTATAAAGATTAGTGGGCTCCTAAAATTTTAAGCGGGCCCCTGAAAAAAATATCTTAGGGGCCCAGCTGGCCCCTAGAGAAAAACAGTTAAGTTTAGTCCCTGAATACTGATGTACTTCTATCTATATCTACATGACATTTTTAAGATAAGAGGTTAATAAGGCTAACATAAAATTGAACTTGTTGGGTATCATATCAGCTTTGAAGAGTCCTGTGATATTTAGTCGGGTCAGAAGATGTCTACTCTTGCAGACCTTCAGACCCCAGCTAATGAATCCTAAAATCAACAATCTTCTTTAATTTGGTGATCAATTATTTTCACATATATATCAACCCCACCTTTATCACTGCTATCAGTATTCTGAAGATTCCACTTTTCAATCAAATCTGATCTGTCTAACATAATCCTCAAATCATTATCACTAATACCAGATTTCTCATCTTTTCCTTTCATTTCCATCTGATGATCTCGACTTTTAAGCAAGTCCTGTAATTCATGCGGAGTAAGAGGTTGAAACTTGGTACTAAAATCTTTTATACCTGTCTTGAACTTTCCTGCAATTGAATAAACAAAAATCATTTGGTGCTTTGTATTAACATCTTGCTCAATATTTTCTTTGCAACAATTTCAATGATGATATACCAAATACAGTTGTCCTCTTACTCATAACTGTAAAAATAATGTGTATACAAAAAAAAATTGTAAGGGTTCTGCGGAACCCAGTGTCTCACCTACTTTTGCTGTTAATCACACACTCAACAAAAATGATCAACGAAATCAATAAAAATGTCCTTGATACTATCTTATGATTGTCAGAAGCTTCTGTCCAAGTTTGGTAAAAATCCAGGATAGTTTAAGGATCTTAAAAATGTTTTAAAAACTTTAACTGCAGACTTTCAGTAATGTTAACTTGAAGAAAAACTAAGTCCATTTATAAGTAAAATACAGGATAGATCAGATTTATTTTTTTTACAAAATTTACTTCTTGATACTTACTTCTGATTAGAATCATGCTTCTGTCCAAGTTTGGTACAAATCCAGGATAGTTTAAGAAATTTTAAAAACTTTAATCACAAAGTGAATGTTATGTTTCCTGGCAGAAAAACTAAGACCATTTCTAAATAAACTACAGAAAAATTGGAATTTTATTTTTAAAAAGGAGTAGGTCCAGTAAGGGCCAATTTTGGCCTTAAATTTCAAGTTCATCTAATGAAAGATTTTCGACACTTTTTAAAACACTTAAATGTCTATTTCAATTGAATTAATTAGTTAGTGTGAAATGTTTTTTTACTGATCGAGGCATTAAAAACCCTCCGATTCAAGCTAAAATATGAAGAATATATCAAATATGCAAAAAATCGTCATTTTACAGATGGTTTTTGTCAAAAATGAAAGTGGCCACATCCGTGTTCATCCTCAACCTTTATATATGTTATGTATTATCATCAAAAGCGATTAACATTTCAATATTATGAATGAACATAAATGCAGCTACTTTCCTTTAAGACGATTTAACTAAAATGCTAAAATTGAGAAGATTTCAGAAATTTAGCATGACTTAATGATATGTGCATTGTATTGTCAAAAGCAGCCCATATTTGTGTAGCAGAAGCATTTTACGTTCCAATAAGTAGCTAAAGGTTATATTCACACAATTTTGCAAAACTACTATATTTTTGGGCCAAAATGGGGTCTTACTGAACCTACTACTTTACTTCTGGATACTATCTGATGATCATAAACAAGCTCCTGTCCAGGTTTGGTACAAATCCAGGATAGTTTTAAGAAATTTATAAAAAATTTAAAAACTTTAACCATAAAGTGAATGTAATGTTTCCTGGCAGAAAAACTCCATTTATGAGTAAAATATGGAAAAAACGGAATTTTATTTTTACAAAATTTACTTCTGGATACTATTTTATGAACATAAACAAGCTTCTGTCCAAGTTTGGCAGAAATCCAAGATAGTTCAAGAGAGTTATTAAAATTTCAAAAACTTTAACCACAAAGTGAATATTTGTGGACCCTGCAGACGATGACGAAGCCGACAGAATGTAGGATCCCTATGTCTCGCTTTTTCGACTTAAGTCAAAGGTTCGACAAAAACGTAATTTTTCTTTCTAACCACTAACAAAACAACGAAAATATGTTAAAGACAACAGACAAATGCCAGATTGAAAATTGACAACATAGGTCATCTAGATCAGTATTCACGATATGATCTATCATGCTCTTCTAGTTTCTTGCATATGAAGCTTTATGTAAATAGTTACACAGTTTCTACCAGATTAGCATCTAAATGTCTCTTATTCAGTGAAATCTAGTTCTTTTCAATCAAACTGTCTCATTCCTAAAATTCTGTCTTAAAAACCATGGCGTTCCATACAAAACATCGGGCACATAACTTATATATCTTAAAACACACTGATAAAATTTAAGCTTTAAGAAACAGATCTTCTGCAAGTATAAAACTATGATAGTATCAGTCTCCATTGCTTTTCATGTGGTATCCAAACTGATATTTTTAACAAACCTTTGTGAATAACCATCTTTTCTAACTTCCTTTTAGCTGCAGCTCTTTCCACAATTCTCTGATCAATAGTATTAGCTGTAACAAATCTATACACAACAACGGGTGAGGTTTGTCCTATTCTATGACATCTATCCTGGGCCTGAAGATCACACTGAGGATTCTAGAAATACAAAAATTGTGTAAATCTATAAAACAGCTGCAGGGCTCATTTTTGTCTACTAAATGGTGGCCAATGTGGACTAACTTTTTCAATTGGCTACCAAAATTTAAATTTTGTTGGCCAGGTGGGCCACCAATTTTTTGTTAAACATTTTATTTAATTCATCTGTTTGACCACTAAAATTTGGAACTGACAATAAATTTTAACACTGGTTGGTAAATTATCCACGTGCACTTATTTAAACTGCTATTTTGAGCTCTGAGCTTCAGCATGATCTTAATCATAAAGACTGGACTGTTATTGAAAATTTATCAAACAACAAATGTGATGATTTATTTATTTTGAAAAATTTAAAAATACATCAAAAAATGTTAAAATATGATTTATCATTATGTTTGATAGCTAAAAATGTGTAACAATTTTCATAATTATTTCCACTTGATTGATATTAAATACAGCAAAACAAATCTTTCAAAGTTACTACGTGTATTGAAGTATTTTCAGACTATAATTGATGTAAATTAAATATATAAATGATCCAAGAGCAATAACTCAATAATATTAATGTGTTTTGTTCTTATAAACTATTGTGCAGGTTTGAATTCAAAACAATTTTCAAAAAAATTTAATAAACCTGACCTTAAGCTTGCAGAAATAAAACTTCAATAAAAATTTCATACAAATATTGCAATAAATGAAACCATGAGTGAGATTGCAATGCAATTTTCCATAGAATTTATATTTTGAAGGAACATAATTTATCACATGAAATGCATTGTCAGTACCCCTCGTTTCCCCTAATATTTCAGTTAGGTCTTCTTCCTGTTTAGCTGTCAGGTACTAGTAAAAGGAACCTGAAACTCTGCCTTATGGGTGACCCCTGCATTAGCTGTTCCTCATACAATGATTACTATATAATTAGTGTTCATTATCTAGTATCAGAATGAGACATTGACCCACGATTGACATTAATAATAAAAAAATGTTTAATAATCAACAAATCCAGCATATGTCATTCAATTATCATATTTTTTTCCTATAATTCATCACAATTCCTTTTTAAATTGTAATGTAATAATATCTTACCCAATCACTGTCATAGAGGATAACTGTATCAGCTGCAGTTAGATTAATTCCAAGTCCTCCAGCTCTAGTACTCAAAAGGAATATAAACATATCTGTGTCTGCATTAAATGCATCCATCTGAAACATTAAGACAATACAGGTAAATCAGGGTAATTCTAACTCTAAAATGTCAAAGTATTTTCAATATAAAACTCAAATAGCCCTGTTAAGTAGAATGTTTCCTTAATAAAGAAAAATAGGGGCATGTCAATTATGGAAGGTGCTGCACATCAATAGGTTATTAATCTTTCTATAAAGTTCTAAAGATCAATTATAAATCAAAATTTAGTAATTTAACCAGGATTCAATTGTAGTGGAGTTGATAACTCAAAATGGATACCATCTACCCAGTTGGTAAATTTGATGAAAATTCACATGTCTGCAAAAATAAGATAAAAATTCCTCAGATAATTTCATAATTATACATGATCTGGGTTCAAACTTAACCAGTTGATTACACAAAACTGGTACCATTTGGCAGGAATTGTACCAGACAGATAAACAACCAGTATTACTATGTCCCTATTACAATTGCAAACTAAATTATTAACAAGAATGTGTCTATGGTACATGGATGCCCCACTCGCACTATCATTTTAAGTGTTCAGTTGACCGTGAAATTGGGGTAAAGACTCATTTTGGGATTTAAATTAGAAAGATCATATCACAGGGAACATGTGAACTTAAGTTTCAAGTTGATTGAAACTATCAAAACTACTTAAACCTATGAAGCGTGACGAAAAGACAGAAGGACAGACGGACAAACAAAAGAACGGACGCAAAGGCCAGAAAAGATAATGCCCCTCTACTATTGTAGGTGGGGTATAAAAACAACAATATGTCAAAAGTACACGGATGCCCAACTTGCACTATCATTTTCCTTGTTCAATGGACAGTGAAATTGGGTAAAAAAGTTAATTTGGCATTAAAATTAGAAAGATCATATCATAAGAAACATGTGTACTAAGTTTTCAGTTGATTGGACTTCAACTTCATCAGGAACTACCTTGACCAAAAACTTTAACCTGAAATGGGACAGATGGATGAATGTACAGACAGACGAACTAACGAACAAATGAACGAAAGGACACACAGACCAGAAAGCATAATGCCCATAAATGGGGCATCATAAATGAAAGTGTTTATTTTCAGTTATTGCCCTTGGCAGCTGCAGATAATGGAAAGATTGACTGAAAAATGATATCAATATTAAAATAAAATACCTGTTCTTTTCTTTCATCCAGAGAGTATCCACCATCCAGACGACAATAAGAGTAACTTCTCAGATAACAATAATCAGTAAGGATATCTAACATCTTAGTCATCTGGAAAATATCAGTACCTGAAAAAAGAAAAAACAAGAATGTGTCCAAAGTACACGGATGCCCCACTCGCACTATCATTTTACATGTTCACTGGACCGTAAAATTGGGGTCAATACTTTAATTTGGCATTAAAATTAGAAAGATCATATCATAGTTAACATGTGTACTAAGTTTCAAGTTGATTGGACTTCAACTTCATCAAAAACTACCTTGACCAAAAACTTTAACCTGAGCTTCACACTATTTTTTTCTTTGTTCAGTGGACCATGAAATTGGGGTCAATACTTTAATTTGACATTAAAATTAGAAAGATCATATCATGGTTAACATGTGTACTAAGTTTCAAGTTGATTGGACTTCAACTTCATCAAAAACTACCTCGACCAAAAACTTTAACCTGAAGCGGAACGGACGAAACGAACGGATGAAAGAACGAACGGACGAACGGAGGCACAGACCAGAAATCATAATGCCCCTCTACTATCGTAGGTGGGGCATAAAAAGAATTATACATGAAACAACTACTCACTCATTAGTGTAATTTAAAGTCAGGCAGTGATGGTTAAATGGTATTGACATAAAACAATGAGAAACTGCTGTCACTTTTGAATAATTTCACATTTAATTTTTCAAGGACATCAAACTTTCCATTATAGTATTATTTCAAGGTCTTTTTAGCCAACTTTGCTCATTGTTGAAGGCTGTTTGGTGTTTTTAAGTTGATATTTTTGTGTCTTTTGTCTCTTGTGGAGAATTGTCTCATTGGCAATCATACCACATCTTATAAACTTCTGCTCTTGGTTGAAAGCAATAAAGTAACCATTTATTTTGTAGACCATGAGCAAATGGTTATTGAAAGGTTTAGGACAGGAACTTTATACTGAACATAAAGAAAACCCATCAGTCCATGGATCTCTTGAATAGTAAGTGCTTAATTAATTAATTAATAATTAACAATTCTGTTCAATCCGAGTGTACCAGTGTTCAAAATACACTCTTTCTAATTTCACTTGTCATCATAAAGCAGTTGCATGATGCTGCCATTCATTATCAAAATCCCCAATGTCAGGCTATGTCTCATCTTTATTCAAGACAGCAAGTCAAAGCTTTAAAGCATTTAAAGATATTCATTTTTTTAACCCAAGACAGACCAACCCTGTGGACTTAGTTTAGTTTCACAAACATATTTGCTGAAAATAAAGCTAAAAGAAGCTCACAGTTGCCAACAATATCAAATTGAAACAAAAATTTCATTCCACATCTGCCTGTGAGGTAAAAGAATCTTACTTTATGTCCTACTTTTTTTTAAGTGATTAATAAAATTGAGAATGCATTCTATCTTACCTTATGTCCTGCTTTTTTATGATAGACTAGTGAGGATTAAGCATTCTATCTAATAACACCATTTTGCCACAGGATTTTACAAGGTCTTCATCAATTTTGAATTGTTCATCTGGTGTTAAAGGATACTCCAGGAGGTATGGATGATTACAACACTTCCTCAGCTGCATCATAATGTTCTGTAATCGTACTGTCACTTGAGAGGTTTTAGGGGTGGCAACTGTGTTTCTGTGAAAAATGAAATTCTCATTTACTGTGGATTCATTAATTTTTGTTGGTATCAATTTTTGTGGATTGAGGAAAACTCATAGTTTGGCCAATATCTGAATATGAAGCCTATAGAAAAATTGTAATTCGCTGAACTTATGAATTCATGGTTCAACTGTACCCACGAAACCCATTAAAAATTGGTATCTAGAGAACAATAATGAATCCACAGTACTTTTTAAAACCACAATAAAAATCTCAGCCTAATGCATCATCATATATATATAAACTTGTATCAGCATTATCAAGTCCATTTAAAGATTTAGACAGTCGCTTTGTTTGTTACTACATGCATAAGGTGTTAATTGTGCAAATATGTACACAAGATCAAGGAGTTAAGCAGGATCAGCTTTACTTTACAATAAAGGACCTGAGATCATCCATATTCTTTGTTGGGTTAGGGTTGTTAAATCTTTGTTTTTATGTTGTTTTTGTGAACTTTTTATGCTTATATTGTCTATTGTTTTTTGGCATGGTGTCTGTCAGATCTCTTACGAGTCTTAATTTTCCATGTGACATCTTCCACTTCTTTAAAAAATTAGTTGCACTAAACCAAAAATAACCAGACTTAACAAAGAAATTATGTACATCAATTAAGGTTATTCATGTCATGAAGTGTAACACATGCTATAGCTAACACACATTTACCATGCTTTAATTGACTGATTTGTTTTAATTTGAACTGCCAAAGACACTGATTTAGTTTATATGCATCTAAACAGAAATCAATTACAATGTCCAATTCTAGTTCAGTGACTGTCTTAATATAGTTCAGTTTATTTGAAGCACAAAGGTCACTATGAAACAAACATCAACACAGTGAACTTTTAGCAAACGTGACTAAACTTTCTGTGGAATCAACAATATTCTTAGAATGTGAATTTTTCCAATTGACTAACTTGTGCTGTGAATATAGAATAAAAAAGAGATTGGAAATAGAAGCCTTGTTTGGTGGTTATTTCTAGTTTTTTCTTGTTAGAGTTTTTATTTTAAAGGATTGTAGCAAGTATGTGTGTTGAAACATGTAATATCAATCATATTCTGAAAGGGCATTGCAAATGTGTCATACATAGCATAAGCTTAGAAACAATTAGCCCATCACGGAATATTTCAGATTTTATTAATCAAATTGCTTTAAAATTTTCATATTACACATTTATAGTAATGATGATAACCAGTTTTGATCAAAGTTTGTGTCATAAACCATTTATTCATAATTTATTCATATAGTTTTTAATATGTGATATTTTTGGATCATATATTAATGGATTTTCACATAGCCTAAATTTGATATATTCCTGGTTTTATTCATCTTGTGATCTCAATAAATGACACTTCTAAAACTTAAAAAAAAAAAAGTATGAACAAATTAACTTTGTAAAGCTGAAATGCATGGAAAACAGAAAAGTAAAAATTTCTATTTCTTTAGCCCATAGGTTGTATTTGTTGTCATAGTTTCCAGTCTGCCCTGTTGGCCATTAGTCTGATGCCCCAGACTACTGAAATGTTGTTCAGACCAGCAAGATTTTATTGTTTTGACACATAAAAAAAATATCGGAAATTTGGTTTTTGGACTAGTTGTTGAAAACAGATTTTGGTTCAGACTGCACATATTAACCTATCAGCCAATCATACTGAACCCTTTTATTGTTTCAGAAAATAATTCTTACTTTGCTGCAGCAGACTCCTGACTATCAATGATGGCCTGAACCCAACTTTCCAACTCTTCTTCGTCTTTTTCAATATTTTTTTTCTTTTTCTTTGGTGTTTCATCTAAATCTTTCTCAGAAGCTATCATTAAATCATACTGAACTTTCTTCTTAGATTTCCTCACTAATCGTCCATTTTCATTTACTTCTTGTTTTACTACAGGTGTCTGAAATAAGGCAAATAAAAGTAATATCATTTGTTAGCTATTTTCTTCACACTTTTTTCTGTGTTATATAGAGGAATATATGGAGCCCAGAAAAAATAATTATGCCCTAGCTATGAAGATTTCAATATCTTCATTTTTGGCAACAAACATGCTAAGTAAGGGACGACATCAAAAGTTCAATGTAGGATAAAAAAACTTTTAATTCACATAGTTTTTTTCACTGACCCCCACCCACCTTCTTAACTTAATTTTGGAAAAATTGATTGACCAATAGGGATATATGTAAAAATCGATTTTTAGATATATACAAAAATTTGCAGAATCTTAACCCCCACCCCCAAACTATTTGTTTTAAGTTTTTTATCCTACATCAATCTTTTGATGTCATCCCTAAAAGATATCACAAAAGACTTTAATGATTTGGATTTTGTAGATGAATTAGACATCATTCTAGTTGAATGAACATCAATATTTAACCAGGGCTATAAATGAAGAGTATCGGAGAAACAGGTGTGACATACTAACATCCGAGACATTATAACTGAGATTTTGTGCTAGAAATTATGTATTTTACAACAGTAGAATGTTGTTTGGCATATTGACAATCAATATAAAATGAACCCTGACAAGCCAATGACCAATTTTTTGTATCAATAAATAAAATCGTCCTTCAAACGCTTTGAGTACACACCCGTGGTAAAATATGAATATATTGTTTGGGCTGTTCTGATCATACACCCACGTCATATGCTTTTTTATGAATGAGCTACCCGACATCAGAGTATAGGCATTTTACGGGAAAATACACGCTTGTGAAACCGAAAAATCATCACAACAAGGAAATGTAAGCAAACGATACGAAAATGTGTTATATAAACCATTTTTGTATACAAATTAGGCATTAAAGTACAATTATCATTAGATTCATCCAAACCTATCTTAATATGTTTTTGTAAATAGTTTAAGCATGACATTTATTCAGTTTACTCTGTTCTTTTATGTCAATTTAATAGTGCGTGTTATTTATGGGAATGGCAAATAATGCCTTCACCTAGAGCTCTTCGATCCAAATCAATTGCCATATTTGTCCTATAAGAATCAAAATGATTCATAAGGGCTTGAATATATCAAGATTTTACCAGGAGTTGTCCCTTTATGACGATATTTTAAACCTCGTTATCGCTCAGGGTAAAATATCAGCATAAAGGAACAACAAGTGGTAAAATCATCACTCAGGGTAAAATATTCGCATAACAGGACAACCCGTGGTAAAATCATCGATCAGGGTAAAATATCAGCATAAAGGGACAACCCGTGGTAAAATCACAATATAATCAAGCCCCCATTAATTATTTCTTAATAAAGCTATGCCCAAAAAGTCTTTTTCTTCGTTTTTCTTACTTGTTAAAATGAATCTTAGTTTTTGAAAGAGAATTAATCATAAAAATAACATAGTGAAGACAAATGTAAGAGAGAGATGAATACTAAAGTAGCAAAATTATCATTAGTCTACTAAGAAACAAAATCATGACTATAGTCTTTACTTAAATACTTACATTTTTTTCTTCAATCATTTTCAGGACAGTTCTATTAACAGTCGCCTCATAAAACTCAGACTGTACTGCTGACAAAGGAGCATACACTAAAATCTCTTTCTTTGGTGGAATTTTCAAATCAACATCCTGCTTCAGTCTTCTTAACATAAATGGTGTTAAAATCTAGGAAAATAGAATATAAAATTTGAGTCTCAGAAGTGCAAGTACTGTGTGCACAGGTCTGGTATCTTTTTAGTGGTATCATCTATAAATGGCACAGTAAACATTTTCTAATCATGACAAGTCCTTTTCCTTAAAGTTCAGTATTTTTGCTATTAAATTTTTCCAACATCGTTTAAATCCTATCTTTGCTATTCAACTCATTCCCTTCCTTTCCACCCTTTGCAGAATTAGCCATCACTTGTGATCACAATGCTGTGTTATCTACTGGAAGATAGAAGTCATGCCCATAATACTACATTATTCTTGACCAATGGCGTTGCTCAAACTCTCTTCAGTGTGATGCTTTAAAAATGGTAATGCATAGATTTTACAAATTTCATGAAGGATGAACTGAAATTATAGGTTGAAATTCCAGCATTTACTGTGGATTCATTTATTTTCGTGGGTACCAATTTTCGTGGATAAGGAAAAACTTGCATGTTCGTGGATATTTAATTTCGTGGTTTTGATATAGTCTACTTGCAAGCCTATAGTAAATTTGTCATTCATGGAACATTTAATTTCGTGGTTCACCTGTAACCACGAAATCCACGAAAATTGGTATCCAACGAAAATTGATGAATCCACAGTACTCGTGAAGTTTTATTCGTTGTTTTAGAACTTTAAAACTTTGAAGACTTTGGTTCATAAACTGCATGTGTCAATTGCTTAATTTAAATATTCCACATTAACAAGTGATTGTTTTAAAGGCCATTTTTGATTGGGAGCAGCAGGTTACAAATGCAACCAATGGGAATCATAACCTCTTGGATACAAAATTTCATCTTAATCTGCCCAGGGTGGTGAGGAGAGGACTTGATCCTAACCATTGCCTAGCAGAGATAATAAAATCCTATAAAACTAGATTGCCAGCTTACTTATAATCTTATTTGCGTGTTTAGCATAGTAACTGCTTTTCTTTTCAAATTTTGTAGTTACATTAAACTATCCTGATTATCCAATTTTTAAAACATACTAATCAAGCTATATGTGATTTGTAGCCCCTTACTTGATGTAACATTGATAGAATATTTTTCTGTTGTTCCTCTTTAACTATCTGTTTGTCAGCATCTTCTCCACCTAGTCTTCCTACATCAAACCAATCTGTGAAACTTAAAACAAAATATTATACAGTATACTAAAGCAGGTTATTTTTTGCCAAGTGTAAATTTTGCTTGATTTTGCGGATAGAACAAAATCGCCCAAAATAAATCCCACCAATATGTGTATATGCAAATGTATTGATAAAACTTTGAATCTGCGAAAATATTTCGTATACTTTTTTCAATGAAAATCATGAAATTTTACACCCGTGAAAATAACAGGCTATACAGTATTAGAGTAACTCTAGACACTCCTTATCCTGTTTTTTCAATATCTTAACTAGAAGAATTACTGTTCTCTTGTTAATGTTAACTTATTTACTCTAAAAGTTTAAAGTTTTGAATTCTGGTATGAGATAATTCAGGGGTCGAAATACCATGACACAGGCCTAGGTGAACTGAAAATTCTACTGAAATTTTGACTTTGAAAAGTTGCAAAACACTGAAATATCATAATCATACCTGCCAAGATCATCAAATATTTCTGGTAACAGGAAGTTAAGCAGGGACCATAACTCTGATAAATTATTTTGAAGTGGAGTTCCAGTTAACAGAAGTCTGTGGGTGTTCTTGTACAAACGAAGTTCTCTGAAAGGAAAAAATATGTGCCACTGAATTATTCCTAAAGAGCAGATTTTTTGACAATTATCCAGAACAAGGCTTATGAGTTGACATAGTATGAAATGTTAACACATTAAATGGAAGACAGTATGTCATATTTGGCTTTACTATGATATTTGGTTGCTGTCTCATTGGTATATCTCCATATTTTACAGTTTGCAAATGTGTAGAGGTTTGTGATTGGATAACAACACAGATCTATAGATGTCAGTATATATTCAGGAAACTGCCGGGGTATATATGACGTTTATATCCCCAATTGGAACCTCAAAAACGTCATCATAACACTGGTTACTATGTGACGTAGTCAAAGGCTATCAGACTGGCAGAGGCTCACAGAAGGAAAATAATGATGTGCTTCAGTCAATAATACATTTTTGACACAAAATCACGCTATTTACACTTTTAATACTTAACTATAATGTTAAAAGAATTATTATAAATTATTACATACACAATAAAATTATGTTCACAGCAAATTAGAAAATCCTTCACGTATGCTGAACATATCAAGTTGGGTTTTTCAACTTCTTTATGTGTTGTCAACAAATACCTGCACTGGAAAATAACATGAAGTCAGGGGTAATCGGTAATATATGTGTAATTCAGGTTTCAGAAAGTGTATATACTGTGATATTCCCGGCTTAGGGCTTATATCCCCTTCGCCTTTGGCTCAGGGGATATAAACTCTATTGACTAAGCCCGGAATGTCACTGTATATACCCTGTCTGAGACCTGAATAACATATAATGTTCCCTTTCTAAGGATAGTTCTGTAGTCTGGAGCAGGAAATGAGATCATAACAAATATTATTACAATAGAAGATGAGAAACAACCAATTTCAAAGCGAACACTACTTTCAAATCTGATTAGTATCAAAATGCAGCATAAATCCTGATTTGGTCAATGGACCAGTTAACTTTACATGTATGTATATTTTCATTTTTGGATCTGTTAATATAATGTATTATTTGTAGAGTAGAAAACGATATAAATTCAAAGAGCTATAACTCTGGAATTCAAATGTTACAAGTTTAATGATCAACTGGTATATCATGTTGGAAGATTTCTGTTTTGATTGTTGATGTTTTTTGTTGACCTGTCTTTCAATTTAAGTAATTCATGTAACTTATCTATTATTTCATGTTTAGTTTTCTGATCATTTACACATATTATTTCTCAGCAGTGACAAATCTCATTATTGAGCAAATTTTTATAAATAAATCCACAGAACAATATTATTGATCAATTTTACCTACCTAATCAGCCTACAATTTGTATTCTTTATTCTATGTCCTTCGTCCACTATGAGATACTTCCACTCATAGTTCTGTAACAACTGTCTGTCTCTGATAGTCATTTCATAAGATGTCAGGACAACTGGTCTAACTTCAATACCTTGTCTTATTGTATAACGTTTAGATATCTTCCTTCTTAATCCATGCCGAACATTTTGGTTTCCATGGTAAAGTACTGTTGGTACCTACAAACCATTCAAAACAAGGAAAATATTACAACTTGCACAATTTGGATGATAATACAGATCATCCACAAAAAAAAAAGTATAAAAAAAATCTGAACATTTTAATCTTATCAGCCAACATTAACCACAATCTACAATATGTATCTAGGTATATATTGGCTGGAAATTGGTAGTAACCCAAAATGTCAAACAAACAGTATAAACCAGGGTTTTTCTTTCGATATTGCGATTTTGTTGCCGTTAGGATCTTGATTTATTAATTGTACTCTTTTTTTTAACCTTACAGCTGTTTTAATTACTAAATATCCCTTATCTTTTGTTAACATATTCTTTCACCTCCAAGAGTATGTTTTTATTGGATGTTTTGCTTTTTTCCCAATCATGTCTGTTTGGTTAAACTTTTTAACAAACAATGGTGTCTTAATTTGATGGATATATAGATTTTCTACTAAAATTCTGATATGGAATCACTCATGTATAAATTTTTATTCTAGCAAATATGTCCTATTCTCATTGTCAGCTTAAGAGCATCAAAAAATGTAAAGTTACCTTTGGAGCAAATCTTTGAAACTCTGACTGCCAGTTAGGTAGTGTAGACAAAGGTGTTACAACTAAGAAAGGACCAGGTACTCCCATATTTACTAGATGAGCCATCATTGCTATACACTGTACAGTTTTACCCAGGCCCATTTCATCAGCTAAAATTCCATTTACACCATTCTCATACAAACACTGTAAAAAAGAAAATATCAGTACATATGTCATGTCACAGATATTTTTTTGAAGATTATTCAAGCAACTGTGGTATGTTATATATATTTGACCTAACAAAATTAAAAAAAATAAACCAGTTCTAATATTCTCCATAAGAACATGTGTATACACATTTGTATAGAAAACTCTTTCAAATGTAAAGATTTTTTTTTTAAATTATTTTAAAACCACAAATCTCAAAAACCAGTTCATAGATTTTTTCTAAAAAATTGTTGAATGTTTCCAAATGAAATTTCAGGACTAGAACTTGTTAAGTGATCTTTGTACTGCATGCATGTCACCCTTTTTCGACATGTTACTTGCCTTAACTCTTTACCGTTCCTATGACATGAATCTGGGTCATAAGCACTTTTTCACGTAAAATATGGATTCAAACCTTAACTTCTTTCATTGGTGACAGTTTTTATTTATTTTAGTGGAGGAAGTTAAAGTGCCCAGAGAAAACCACTGATCTTTTTTTTAGGAAACTTAACATCCTAATCAATTAAGATTAGAATTGAGTGCACCCACACAAGTGGGATTCTAACTCACAACCTCATACCAAAGAAAGAAGTTCAATGCCCTTACACTATTAATCTATATGATTCGACTTGCTATAACATATATAGTAATTAGTTTTAAATCTATTGACATGATAGAGTGGGTGTAAATGAAGGTGGTTTTATAGATAATTTTAACATACTTTATATACAATTAATTAACATACTTTATATACAATTAATTGACTATCTTCAAATTGTCATTCTTTAATTGACATTGTGATTTACAGATAGAAAAGGATATTGTTGAGGCTAAATACAGTATTTTCCAATGTTTTCAACTCTCATCTTCTACTTGCCTAATGTTTGTTTGGCTTATTAGACAACTTTTAATGTCAACCCTGTTCATTCATCTGAAGTTTACTGTGTGGGTTTTAACCTTTTAATTTATTCATTTAATTTCAGTTATCACCTTAAAGAAATGATTTCTATCAAAACATGTATTTTCTGAACAACCCTACAACAAACCAACCTTGAGCCAGTTGTAACCTTGAGACTGGTAATCTCGTAGTTCTCCACCTGTAAACAACTTAGGTACACCTGAATCTTCATCCTCCAATCCCTGAAAAATTTATAAATATGTTGATAAACTTTTGAAGGTGAAAACAATTGAAGATTTTGTTATTTGTAACAGCGCTCTTTTTTTTTATGTGTTTTGTTATTTGATTTTGCAATGTGATTATGGACTTTTCGAATTGATTTTCCTCTAAGTTCAGTATTTTTCTGATTTTACTTTTTTTTTTAACACAGAGGATTTTTCTCATCATATATATTCAATCTAGGACCCATCTGACAAGCCATTGATAGTAACACTAAACAGATCAAATATTGTGTAAAAGCTTTTGATAGAATTGAAATTTACTTAGAGTTGATATAATGTCATCCACTAAGTCATTTTTGATAATTGGTCATTGTGTGTGAGAGAAATTTGACATTTTTCATATATAATTTTTACAAACAGATGTCTGATGTACAAATTTATGAGGTCTGTTTAAATTTTCTATTTTGTCATAGATACATACTGGTCCATCTTTCTCTACATGAGAATCAACAGAATCACTTTTTTCAGTTACTCTATCATCACTGCTAATATCCTTGGATACTTGATTAGAGTTTTCCTCACAGTTTTCTTTATCTTTCTTCTCTTCCTGATTAATGGACTCCTCCCCTTCTGTCTTAATCTCTGCTGTTTTTTGTTTCTAGGAAAGAAATCAATGCATAGATAAATACATAAACTTTATATTGTGTAATGTACAAAAATAATAATGAATAAATAAGATATTTAGTCTAAGATACATGAATTTTGATTAGTTATTGGATTTGAACTAGTGACAGTACTCTCAGATCTTTGTGTTTTTTGTGTTTTTGTAGGGTTTTTTATACTCTATATCAATGTGATCATGATGAGTAAAGATCTTATTAACTTTTGGTATGAATTTTGCTAATTGTTGTCACTAGAGTGTGTGTTTATGTAGTTTATTGAATATCAACTCTAAATAAAAATTTGAATCTTGGATGCTGTACTCTTTACATGTGTAATGCATTAATGAACTAGAAATTTGCATGTTTTTTTTAAAGATATGATATCAAAAATACAACCAGATGCTCCGCAGGGCGTAGCTTTATACGACCGCAGAGGTTGAACCCTGAACGGTTGGGGCAAGTATGGACACAACATTCAAGCTGGATTCAGCTCTAAATTTGGATTGTGATTAAATAGTTGACACAGCAAAGGTTTCTGATACAGAATGAATGTGTTCTAATGAACTTAAAATTTTTGTTTTCTCTTAGAGCAATTCACTATGCTGTTGAATATTAATCCTCTCAAAAAAATGTTTGAAGACATTTTCTTTTTATTTATGAAATTTCAAATGAGAAAAATTGAACCCAATTTTTAAATCACATCCCCCTTTCCCTTATTCCAAAACTTATCTCAATTAAAATATTCTAATGGAGTTTGCAACTCATTTAAAAACATCATAAAATATTAAGATGTAAAAAAACTGCTTGCTATCACTGAATGGTAAAGATTATTTAAATTTATCAGTTGGTAGTAAAAAGTGAATATACATTGTATATTGTATATAACAAAGATTTAAGTTGATTCTGGACAAAGAAAGATAACTCCAATTAAAAAAAAAATCTTGCAATAAGATATTTCTTGCTTACTATTCTGGACAAAGAAAGATAACTCTAATTAAAAAAAAAATTGCTATTTCACAATATTGTGAAATTAGATATTTCTTGCCATTGCACAATACTGTGCAATTGAAAAGACTTGCTATTGCACAATACTTAATATAATAATTTTAGATCCTGATTTGGACCAACTTGAAAACTGGGCCCATAATCAAAAATCTAAGTACATGTTTAGATTCAGCATATCAAAGAGGCCCAAGAATTAAATTTTTGTTAAAATCAAACTTAGTTTAATTTTGGACCCTTTGGACCTTAATGTAGGCCAATTTGAAAACGGGACCAAAATGAAGAATCTACATACACAGTTAGATTTGGCATATCAAAGAACCCCATTTATTCAATTTTTGATGAAATCAAATAAAGTTTAATTTTGGACCCAGATTTGGACCAACTTGAAAACTGGGCCAATAATCAAGAATCTAAGTACATTTTTAGATTCAACATATCAAAGAACCCAACCGATTCATTTTTTGTCAAAATCAAACCAAGTTTAATTTTGGACCCTTTGGACCTTAATGTAGACCAATTTGAAAACATGACCAAAAGTTAAGAATCTACATACACAGTTAGATTCGGCATATCAAAGAACCCCAATTATTCAATTTTGATGAAATCAAACAAAGTTTAATTTTGGACCCTTTGGGCCCCTAATTCCTAAACTGTTGGGACCAAAACTCCCAAAATCAATACCAACCTTCCTTTTATGGTCATAAACCTTGTGTTTAAATTTCATAGATTTCTATTTACTTATACTAACGTTATGGTGCGAAAACCAAGAAAAATGCTTATTTGGGTCCCTTTTTGGCCCCTAATTCCTAAACTGTTGGGACCTAAACTCCCAAAATCAATACCAATCTTCCTTTTGTGGTCATAAACATTGTGTTTAAATTTCATTGATTTCTATTTACTTAAACTAAAGTTATTGTGCAAAAACCAAGAATAATGCTTATTTGGGCCCTTTTTTGGCCCCTAATTCCTGAACTGTTGAAACCAAAACTCCCAAAATCAATCCCAACCTTTCTTTTGTGGTCATAAACCTTGTGTCAAAATTTTATAGATTTCTATTAACTTAAACTAAAGTTATAGTGCGAAAACCAAGAAAATGCTTATTTGTTGGGCCCTTTTTGGCCCCTAATTCCTAAAATGTTGGGACCAAAACTCCCAAAATCAATACCAACCTTCCTTTTATGGTCACAAACCTTGTTTTAAAATTTCATAGATTTCTATTCACTTTTACTAAAGTTAGAGTGCGAAAACTAAAAGTATTCGGACGACGACGACGACAACGACGACGAAAAAAGGGTTAAGTAGCCACTACCACAGAAGCTGTCCGAAACGCACAAAAGTCCAGGATGTAGAAATCTCAATTTTTCACCAACTTTCTTCAGATTCCTAATATACAGTTAAGCAATTAGGGGGCATATCTGGACTGACCTCTATCTCTGCTTATATACATTGGAGTAACACATTAATTAAAGCATAACTGATCATTTCCTTCCACATGCTCCAAAGAAACGAAGAAAAGTGGCAGAAAATTTGCCTTCTACGAGTGTTAAATAATTTTGAACTATCAGATAAGACGAAGTGGCTGCATGGCAGATGTAAAATATACATACAACAATTCAACATTAATTGTAAATATGCCAACTTATTATAAAATTATTCCCGTAAACATGTTCAATAGAAGCCAAGAAAAGTCAATGAAAGTTTTTAATAATTTTTATAGCATAATGACAATTGAAATTGTTTATTCTGAATGTAATTTATAGGTCAAACCCATCAATATATCCCCACACTTAAATATCCTAAATTATATTTATTCATTTTTTGCTTGTGACAACAAAACATTACATAGTTTATAAAATTATATACCTTGAAAACTTCTGATATTTTTGGTGAATTTGCTGCAGAATCTGCTTTTCTTTTTCTCCCTCTTTTGTTACCTTAAATCAAGCGATATGCTAGAAATACATGTATTGTTATCAACAAGAACATAATAATGACATATACATGACATATATGACAGTTGTTGTCCATTCTTTTTATGTGTTTTGTCATTTGATTTTACCATTTGATTAGGGACTTTATGATTGAATTTTCCTAGTAGTTCAGTATTTTTGTGATTTAACTCTTTATATATATTGATATTGTATATTCATTTACAGGGGATAAAAATAGCATATTTAAAAGTTTGAAGCTTGAAATTTATGTTTTAACGTACTGCATTTGTTTTAACCAGTCCTAATGCAGGAACCTGTTGTTCAGTGGTTGTAGTTTGTTAAAGTGGTTCATAAGTATTGTTTTTATATAGACTCTAGACCATCAGTTTTCCTGTTTGAATTGTTTTATACCAGTTATAAGTTATATGCTCATTAAATAATGTTGGGGCCCTTTGTAGCTTGTTATTTGGTATGAGTTAAGGCTACGTGTTGAAGGCTGTATTATAATCTATAAAGGTGTACTTTTTACACATCTTGATTTGGATGGAGAGTTGTCTTATTGACTGTCATACCAATCAGTTTTCTCGTTTGAATTGTTTTACATTGTCTTATCAGGGCCTTTTATAGCTTACTATGCGGTATGGGCTTTGCTCATTGTTGAAGGCCGTACAGTGACCTATAGTTGTTAGTGTTTGTGTCATTTTGCTCTTTTGTGGATAGTTGTCTCATTGGCAATCATACCACATCTTCTTTTTTATACCACATCTGATTTCTTAAATTAAAAACTTCACACAATCAGAATAAAGTCGGATATTTGTTTCCATTGGATAACCAATTTTCATGGATTTTGTGGGTTTAAGTGAACAAATTTTAATGTTCCACAAATGATAAATTTCTTATAGGCTTACAACTATGCAAACTTCGGCAAAACCACGAACTTAAATATCTCGGAATATGTAAGTTTTCCTTAAAAATCCACAAAAACAAGTGAATCCACAGTCATGACAGTATAGTATCTTACTGGTAAAAGTTTAGACAAACGTTACCTTGACTACTTGGACTATCCTGGGAGTTTTTAAGTCTACTGCCTCTACCACTCCTCCTTGGACCTGGTGATAAAACCGGATCCTCTGCAGTTTCGTTAGTTTCAGATTTATCCTTGTTTTCTGGCGACAAAGGGGTTGATAGGTCTTCAGGCTTGGAAGAATTGTTATTCTCTGTTACATTTGGTTCACTTTTTACAATCTATATAAATACATAAAAAAAGTCAGTAAAATACATTTTAATGATTGCATAAAAGACATGAAATATTAGCATTTAGGTCAAGAATGCATAAAAAAATTATACTTTCTCTTCACTATTTTGTTGGCCTAATAGAATCCTATTCAAATTCTAACTAGGATGTTTAATTTCCATGATATTATATAGCCTCTGCCTTATAAATGGACAAATTGTAATTAACTTTTCAGGCCAAACCAAATTAATCCATTGTTCAATGGAATTACTACCCGGTACTCCAAATTTTCTAACTTCATTTTGCATGTTAGTTTTACAAGAACATTTAGTGTTTATGGTGCTATAGAACCAGGGTTCGACACTAACGGTAGTCCGGTAGTCCGGTGCCTCCCTAAAAACAAGGCGGACTACCCAAAAATTGTAAATCAGTAGTCCTGTGGACACCCTGAATTTTGTGTATGATCTGGTTATTTCAATGCTTAAATAAGATTAAAGCATTCATGTCACGCTTTCAATTAATAAATTTATTTTACTTCAAGATTGACAGGATGTTTACACTTATAATCATATATGTGACTCGACAGCTAGCCTTAAGAACGACCCATTATCTCGCCCCAGGTTATAAGGGCCGAATGACGCAAATCGGGCGGAACTCTTCGGACTTTTACCTTATGTTGAATCATGAGGGACGTTTGCGTAAAGTGGCGAATGAACGGAATGAACCGCACATCACGATCTTTCAAGCGCTTTTTAATACCGGGTATCGACAAAGTCAAAATCGCGTAAGATCGACATTGAATAAAAGAAATGTCAACATTAGATTCCTATTTCGGGACCCAACCTCCCCCTAAAAGAACCAAAACATCAGAGGAAAAGAAAGACTCACAGAAAAATTATGAAAAAAGTAAAAGAAAAAGGAGTTATTGTGTCGACTGGGAAAAAGATTTCACCTGGCTTCAAAATTCTGATGATGAAGGCATGACATGTAAGACCTGTAAAAAGTATGAAAAAGAGGGGCAGTGGGTAGAGGGGTCATCAAACTACAGAATTGAAGCTGTTAGAAAGCATGGAAGCTCAGAAACGCATATGAAAAATGTAAAAAAACAAATGGCCACATCAATACCTCCATCAGAATCAACAGCTGAGAAAACACTATTGATGATGAAGAAGGCTGCATTCAACAAATTGACATTGCTCTTTCGTAATGCACATTATATAGGTAAAAACAATCGTCCCTACACAGACTATATTAGCCTCTGTGCATTGGACAAGGCCAAGGACCTGGACATTGGCGACACATACATGACAGACAAATCCTGCCAAATGTTTATTCATGCAATTTCTTCAGCAAGACAGAATGAACAGGATGACATCATAAAAAACAGTAGTTTTATCTCTGTGATTTCTGATGGGTCCACAGACGTCTCATCCAAGGAAGCGGAGATAATTTATGTGCGCTGTTCCGTAAAATGTAGGGTAAGATATCATAATTTTTGAAGTTTTATTTTTATATGACCTTTATTTCTGATTACAATACTTTCAATAATATGATGAAATCCTGCTATTAAAAGTCAAAAGGTACGCATGACAATTACATTTTAAGAGGACTTCGTCTTGACGGTTGATCATATTTAAATGTTTTGAAAAAAAATATGACTATATATTAACCATGTTAACATAAAAATTATGGAGCCGAGGTCCTTTAAAATTTATAACATTAAAATATAATAAATATTTTCTGTTAATAGGTGTCAACTCTTTTTATTGGTGTGAAGAATGTTGCCAAAGCTGATGGTAATAACATAAGTATTGCCATTAGTACATTGTTAACAGAGAGATTCCAGCAATCATGGAAAGACAAGCTTATTGCTATGGGCACTGACGGAGCATCAGTGATGTTAGGAAAGTCTAGTGGAGTGGTAAAGAGAATAAGTGACATGACCAGCAAACCAGTTCATGCAATTCATTGTTCAGCACACAGGTACGTACACTAGTCTATGCACACTATATAAAAAAGAAGATATGGTATGATTGCCAATGAGACTATCCACAAAAGACCAAAATGACAAAACATTAACAACTATAGGTCACTGTATGGCCTTCAACAATGAGCAACCATATACCGCAAAGTCAGCTATAAGACAATGTAAAACAATGTAAACAGGAAAGCTATCGGCCTTATTTATGTAAAAAAAATGAACGAAAAGCAAATATGTAACACATAAACAAACAACAACCACTGAATTACAGGCTCCTGACTTGGGACAGGCACATACATAAATAATGTGGCAGGGTTAAACATGTTAGCGGGATCAAAACCCTCCCCTAACCTGGGACATTGGTATAACAGTACAACATAATGTCTTGTTAAGTACATGTACATATTTTATCTAGTTTTCCTGTCCAACCAATATTTCATCTGATCATTCATTACATCAATTAATCATGTATTGATCAATAGGAGTCTTTCATGTGCAGCTGTTCATGTCTATCATGTGTCCATATGTTTTTTATAGAATTGAATTGGCATACAAAGATGCAATCAAGATGGTGAAAATCTGGCAGCGGTGTGATGCGCTGATGCTGAACATCTATCTGTTTTACAAGTATGAATTAAATTTCTTTTTACAATTTCCGTGTATTAGTTTTTAGTATGTGTGTTAAATTTCAAAACGTCAAAAATTCTATGACTATTAGCATAAACTTGGTTTTATTAAGGACAAATTCATTTATTTATTTATTTGCATTTAATGCACAAATGTTGTTCATGTGTGTCCTTGTTACATGAATGTTTTCTTACAAGCTCTATTCTGTAATTTGTTAATCCCCTTTTCTTCATACTTAAAACAAATCTTGCATAGCACTTTATAATGAAATTAAAAGTTATCACACGTTGAAGTATAAATGTCTGATTTTTTAGATACAGTCCACTGAACAGATCTAACTTGCAGGCTAGCTTCAAAAGCTTAGATCAGAAGATGTTAACACCAACCAGAGTCGGTGGGACACGCTGGGTGCCTCACCATGAGAGAGCTTTGACCACAATACTACATGGCAAAGAAGCCATTACTCAACATCTTGAACAGGTTTGTTGTTAATTGTAAAAATGTTGTATGAACTAATATAATTATTGGCAATATAGGTTTCATATTAAGTTACATATAATATATATATGCATATTAAAGCTGGACCAAGTCTAATTTTGTTATTCAAATCAACTGATGTGAACATGTTAATTATTAACTATATATTAAAATGCAGATAATTAGCAGTGTTTGAGTAGTAAATTTTGCACTTAACACAAAACTTTTAAAACTGAAAGCTTTCTTTTGTAGATGCAAGTACCAGGTGAATCCAGGAAAGATTCCAGTGCAAAGGCACGGAACTTTTTAAAAGCTTTGAAAGATAAGAATGTTTCCTTCTGGTTGCATTTCATCCTAGACGTCATTAAAACTTTGAGTACTGTTTCTAGGACAGTCCAAAGTAAAAACAGCACTGTGGGTGATGTTTATAATGAATTAGAGTCGTGCAAAACCATACTGAACAAGTATATGAAAAGGTAGCTAATATGGAAACACAATGAGTTCATTAAATATGCTTTCACGTCCTATTAGTAAAAAATTGTAGTTAACACTATATTAACAAATAATTCTGTAGCTTCTATACATGCATTATGCACATATATAACAATATAATCAACATATAGCTGCATGACCATTTAACAATATAATCAACATATAGCTGCATGACCATTTAACAATATAATCAACATATAGCTGCATGACCATTTAACAATATAATCAACATATAGCTGCATGACCATTTAACAATATAATCAACATATAGCTGCATGACCATTTAACAATATAATCAACATATAGCTGCATGACCATTTAACAATATAATCAACATATAGCTGCATGACCATCCATATAATCAACATAATGGTGATTTTTTGTACATGTACATTGTATGATAAACTAATGGGTTATTGTGTTGATGATGGCCATCAATATTATAATCCATTCATTTTTCCATCATTTTTCATGAAGGAAAATAAACAAAAACAAAAAGTCATCATTTGCAATAGAAAACATTATATTTTTAACTTTGCTTTCATTCTTACAATGTTTTAGAAACAAGAATCTACCAGTCTTTTGGTTTTAATATAAACTTTTCAAAAATGAATGTATGCATAGTGATTCCATCTTGTTTCTGATTCATTAACTGGTGATGGGGCTAATACAAAATGCTTTGAATGCTTCTTTTTATTTAGTGATGGACCAAATGTAAGAAAGTATTTGAAAGCTTCTACTAATGGTGATGAAAAAATCCTGGAAACTTCAAGAAACTTATTCCTCAGTAGACTAATTCAAGCCATTTCTACTCGCTTTGAAGGAGATTTGCATTTATTCAAGGGTTGTACAGTTCTTTCATTTAATAAGTGGCCATCCAGTCTTGATGAAGACACAGGTATTTAAGGGCACCCATTAAAGATATTTTGATTTGTCTTTTGAAGAATATCATCAATTGCTTATTTCAAATGTTGAAATACAATGAATTCTGAATAATCATATTTTGTTTGCCTTTTTTTAAGGGGATGTTTTAGTCTATGCACTATTTGGTTTATTTATTGGAACTGATCATTATGAATTCATGGTAGAATGGTTGATTTCCAGCATCTGTGGTTGTCTTACAGTACTAAGAAAATTATTTTGTCTGTTGAAGCACTTTCTCAAGTTCAAATTACCTCTATACTCTAACCCCAAAATAATTATAAATTTTTTTTCAAATAAAAACTTGACTTTTATATCTATTTCTTCTCAGAGTTTGGGGATACACTTATTAGTGAGCTAGTGGATGTGTGCAGCCCAGGGTTTGATGACACAGTTGATGCTGACTCAATTGAATCAGAGTGGACAAGATTTAAATGTGAACTGTATTCCAGGTAATTATAATTCAAAATTTGTTATAAAAATAATCATTCAGAATCTATGTATTTTAATGTACTTTTCTAATTGGACAGTAACTTCTTTTCATGATTTTGTATGGTTACACTACACCATATAGACACCAATTTTGCAATGAATTAATCATACATTATTTTTTATATGTTTAAGCAAAAAGTCACTGCAGATGTATACATGGGAAGCAGCAGCAGATGCATACATGACAAAATATCCCAATTTGTTCACTATGGTGAACTACCTCCTGACGCTGCCATCATGTTCAGTAGATGCTGAACGTGGCTTTTCAAGGTAACGATAAAAATTGATATGTGTCAGCAACAATAATAATATCTATCATTAAAAGATAACTACAAGTCTAAAAAATAAGCATTCATGATTCACATTAGTTTAAAGTTGTGATGTAAAACCAATGCAAATTTTAACTTTGACTCCACATGGAACTCAACAACTGGTGTATGTTTTTTTCAAGATAATGATTTAAAGTTACCATGGAAAAATTATTATAGGCTGTGGTGTCGAAGTATAAATGTTACTGTCTTCTCTCAATTGAGTTGAACATATTGATTAATTCAAGAAATACTTGTTTATTTTAAACAGCATGAAGATGATTAAGAATGATTGGCGGTCAAGGCTTAGCGCCAACAACCTGTCTGACTTGATGCTTGTTTCTTTGGAAACAGAAAATGTTGATGCCTTTGACCCAACAAAAGCCATTCACCTCTGGAGTACTGAGGGTGTAAGATCAAGACGACCCTTCTATAAAGACAACCTGAAAAAGGTATCTATGGCCATAGCCTTCTATTAAAGTTAAAACTTTGTAAAAACAAGTCCTTGTGGGTTAATAGGCTGTTGGGTCGACCTTTGTGTCCTCTCATCATGCTTTTTTTATTGTCACACATTTTTCCATCATAAACTTTAAACTAAACCATGTGAAGTATCCCATATAGACTGTCCTTGTTTAACTTTTCATTTAATACTAGAAATGATTTTTATATCTTTCAGAGTTGTACAGATGACATCCTCATTGATGTTGCAACTTCTGCAGAAGTGGAGATGGAGGTCAATGAGGATGAAGAAATTGAAACTGACAATGATTATAATTTGGTACAAAATGTATATCTTGAGGCAGAAAAGTTGGAGGATGAGGATGATAGCATCAGTGATGATGAGGATGAACTATATTATAATAACAAAGACATTCTATCTCTTCAACAGAAATCATATAAACTGTTCCAAGAATTAATGGAAAATTAAAATATTAACTGATTGTTATTCTTTTTTCTAAATAATTCTGGAATAAAAGGTTTAATAACCCCATCAAACAAAGCCTTACAAATCGTCTCCAATTGCAGGCATCTCATTTTTTTCAAAATTTCTTCAGGGACCCGGAGGAAGTTCAGGAAGAATACAATAAATTGCACTAAATATTAGCTTTTATCTAAAAAAAACCAAAATATTTTCAAAATTCAAATGAACATTTGTGTGCTTTTGAGATGTTCAGATGGCAGGAAATTGCATCTAATTTTGAAAAAATTTCTTGGGGGGGCATGCCCCCAAACCCCCCTAGAAATTTCGGGCCGCGTTGCGGCCCTCACCAGTGATAGTAATGGCATACAAGGACTACCAAATATTTTTTCTTGGTGGTCCTGTGGACTACATAGCATATAATGTTAGTGTCTAACCCTGAGAACTAAGATTTTGAAGTTCACTGCAAACAAATAAAATTCAAAATATTGAGTTTTATTGTCAATTTTGATTTTGGCAGAATATTTAAGTGCCAAAACTATACAATGTCTTGTACTTTGTGGGCAAACAACAAATACAACATGTGTTATTTCAATGTCAGACACTCACAAAAATTTGTCTTCAGATTCTTTACAAATTAAAAATGCATCGTGAACGTCTAGCCTGGGTAGTTTCATCTGAAAAGCCTGGTAAACACTTTTTTTTGGTGTGGCCCAAATTGTAATTTATCAAAATCTGTCAGGTGCTAATTATATATGGGTAGGTGTCAGACACACAGGTGGAAAAGGTGTCCAGACATTCTAAATACAGAAATGGAGGAGCACACTCTTCTGCACCTGTCAACAACCTATTTTCAAAGAGAAAGAGAAAACAATGAATTCTTAAAATGTTATCATGAAAACCTACTACATGTACTGATTTCTCTGTCCACTCACCTTAGGAAACAACAAAAAAATATTGAAATCAATAATATTGGCCCATATCATGATGGGTGTAAAGTGCTTTTCAATAAAGAAATATTGAAACCAATCATTCTTTAATGAACAGTTTGATGAATAATATGTGAAATTAAAATCTGAATGGAGAGAAGGGAATTGATATTTACACACAAAAATTTTACTTTTTGACCGGAGAATCACAGGTATCCAATAAATTCAAAAATTAATAGTGCTGTTTACCTATCTTGAACAATTCTGTAAATCTGGTAAAAGAAAGAAGATTCACACCAAAATTTAAGTACTTACTATGTAGGATTTAAAAAAAAATATTACAACTATCATTACTAACTGAAATATACTATTGTACATTCTTTGTAATTAACAGACAAAAATTAAACAAGAACATGTTCATAGTAAACAGATGCCCAACTCGCACTATAATTTTCTCGTTTTAGTGGATTGTGAAGTTGGGGTCAAAACTCTAATTCAGAATTTAAACAAGAATGTGTCCCCAGTACACGAATTCCCCACTCCCACTATCATTTTCTATGTTCAATGGTCTGTGAAATTGGGGTAAACACTCTAATTTGGCATTAAAATTTGAAAGATCATATCATAGGGAACATGTGTACAAAGTTTGAAGTCGATTGGACTTCAACTTCATCAAAAACTACCTTGACCAAAAACTTTAACCTGAAGCGGGACAGACGGACGAACGGACACACAGACCAGAAAACATAATGCCCCTCTACTATTGTAGGTGGGGCATAATTAGAAAGATCGTATCAAAGGGAACATGTGTGGTTACTAAGTTTCAAGTTGATTGGAATTAAATTCCATTTAAAACTACCTTGACCAAAAACTTTAACCTGAAGCAGGACAGACAAATGAACTAACGAACAGACCTAAACACATAATGCCCATACATGGGGCATAAAAATAAACAGGTATCCCCTTGTTATATCAAAAAGACAAACAAACAATCCTAGAAAATACATATGTTTAGTAAATTATTCAAACCTGTTTTTTCTGCAAATCTTCATTTTGTTTTTTCTTGATTCTTTCTGTTTTTTTTGTTTGTTCTTCCCTCTGTTTTTCCATCCTTGAGAGTAAATACTGTGTGTACATATTACTCTTACTAAGGAGAAATTGTAATCTTTTATACCTTTGTTCTCTGTCCTCGCATTCAGGTCCTGCCAAGTCTGGAAAATACATATTAAGTATCATTACAGACCCCCCTTTCTTTATATTTCTCTTAAAAACGAACTTAATTTCAAATATTTTAGAAGTAAATTTATTGAAAACAAGATTTTAAATCACTTACCTGGCAAATATTTTTTCATAAATTTATATTCACCTTTTATGAAATTGGTTATATAACGTAAATTTAGAAATAATGGCATGCATTCATTCAATTGCAATTTTGTCATTTTAGACTGAAATGAGATTTGAATTTTTGTGCAATTCAGAAAAATCCTATTCGATCATCATATGAAAAATTTCAAAATGTGGGTTTTAATTATTGTGATTATAACCCTGTTACATTTTTCATAATAATAAAAACATTGCAATAATTTCTGAATTTACAGTTATCAAACTGTTTATGCTGTCACTATCTAATATTAAGTGAATGTAAGCAATTTTACCCAACTGTAGACCTTCAATAACAAGAAAAAAAATTACACCATATAGTCTAGTCAGCTTTAAAAGGCCCAAACATGAAAAATATGAAACAGCTATCTCTTAAAACACTTAAATTGCTCTCAAAGACAGATGAAAATATGTAATAATAACCTTTTTTTTATACAGCACCAACAAATGAACTTTTACGAACAAACCTTGTCATGTTCTTGACGTAACTTTTCTTCTTCCTTTTCCCCCTCTTTTTCCAAGGCTTCCTCTTCTTGTACCATCTCCTTTGTAATAACAACTTCTTGTTTTGCAAGATTCCCATCTGGTCCCTGTCAAGATAAAATTTGAGTATTGAAACATGTGAAATGGGGAATGTGTCAAAGAGACAACCAGACCAAAAAGAAAAAAAACAGCTGAAGGTCACCAATGGGGTCTTCAATACAGCGAGAAAAAATTCTGCATCCAATAACAATGTTATCAAATTTAAAAAAATCAAGCACTGTGTTGTAAAGACTGCATTTATATTGCAGTTGGAACTAAAAACTTTACAAGTTTATGGAATATGAAACTATGCATCAGTGATATCTCTTGTTGTTTATAATTGTAGTTTGTTCATTGATTATATTCATGCATCATGATCAATTTATATATTTTTGCTTGGCAAGTATGGCTAGTACATACATGACATATAAAAATAAGAAGATGTGGTATGATTGACAATAAGTTAACTCTCCACAGCAGGTATGATTGACAATTTAAGTTAACTCTCCACAGCAGGTATGATTGACAATAAGTTAACTCTCCACAGCAATTTCCTGTTTTTATGAATTATAAAGTCTAAGAATAAAGGATATAAAATGTATAAGCAATCTGCTAAATATTGATTGATTGTTGGTTGCTTTATGGCTAGTCAGGCTTGTATTTCATGTCTGTTCTAAAAGACATTAATAAAAAATATAATAATAAAAAAAATCTTTCCAATCCATGCCTTCATAAATGGATTTTGATTTTCAAAGAAATATATTTGCCACTTCAAAATGCTGGGTGATAATAGTTATTCTAAAATACTTTTTACACATTTTTTACAAAGATTTGGTACTCGCAAACCCGAGACAATGTGTTAAGTTTGTCAAGACAACATTTATTTTGCAAATCTATAAATATGACAGAAATAGACAGAGAATGTAGAGAATCAATATTCTTATACTTATATTATGCAATGTGTTGCTTCCAAAATGTTCCATCTATGCAGATTGTTAATGGTTGACAAACTAGGATGGTAAATTAGAAAGTTCAATCTTGCTTTTGCATAACAAACTTTCTCTGGTTTCCAACAAACTACTGGGAAATAACCTTATTTATATATATGTTTAAACAAATGTTTCTTAATGTAAATCTACTGTTTGAAAAATCCTTTAAATATGTCTGCTTTTTTTTTTTTTTTTAATAATGCAACTCTGAAACTGATGTTGATAGCGGTCTTCAATCTATTCCACATGATTACATATATCAGATGCCAACCAATAAAGAGATAAAGAGAGAGTGACATTACATGTAGTTGTTTAGAATTTCCATGGCTAGGATGTATAGAATGTTGTACTCAATGCACTATTTTCTTATCCAAAAATTAGTGATCAAATTTGAAAATTGATTTGCATCATGCCAGCCCTATAAGTCTTACCACAAAAAACAGTTCAAAGGAGAAAGTTCTAACAGGTTAATTTTCTTTGATATTTTCCACTAGAAACATAGAGCATATGTCGAAAAACAAAATTAAGTTTGTCAATGCCTGCGCTGGATGTTTGATTGAAATCCAGAATTTTCATCATCTTGAAATAAAAGACGTTTGCACCTGTCCTAAGTCAGGAATCTGATGTCCAGTGGTTGTGGTTCATAAGTGTTTCATACATGTTTCTTGCTTCTTTTTTAATATAGATTAGACCATTGGTTTTTCAGGTTTGAATGGTTTTACACTAGTAGTTTTCAGGGCCCTTTATAGCTTGCTGTTCCGTGTGAGCCAAGGCTCCCTGTTGCAGATTGTACCTTGACCTATAATGGTTTATTTTTATAAATCGTGACTTGGATGGAGAGTTGTCTCATTGGCACTCATACCACATCTTCCTATATCTTTTTAATGCTAATTATCCTACTTTGTCAAGTTCTTGTCCTAATCTTTCTTCTTTCTTTCCTCCCTCTTTTTTCAATTCTTCATCTCTGATATCTTTGGAAGTAATTACTTCCTGCTTCACAAGATCGCCATCAGGTTCCTGTTAAATATATGTAAAGTATGTCTAGATATCTAAAGAACAGGAATTCAAAAAGTAAAAGTAAAAGCCTAAAATATCATGAATATGATAATATTTGATATGATTGATATATATGATAATATTTGATATGATTGATATATATGATAATATTTGATATGATTGATATATATGATAATATTTGATATGATTCAATTGATTATTATTATGATTATAAAGCCACATTGAGCACAGCTTTAGGATTATTTCCTGGCCGCCAGTATTTAATTGTGGAGAAGTTGGAGTGCCAGAGAAAACCTCCTGCTGTCGATGGGAAATCTATCAAATTCAATGTTTCTAATTTTTTAATTTATTTTTACCTTGTTACTCATGTTGCACACACACACACACACACACACACACGTTTTCGCTACTATGATATTAGCTATTAAAACAGTAATTTCGATAATTTCCCTGGGTAAAATATAATACTGAATGTTAAGAACATTGTGTCCTTGTACATGTACTTTGAGATTCTAGTGAATGTCAGATTATAGTCCAAAAAATGAAGTACATGTATCTATCAGTTTCATATTGATTTTAAGAGCAATTCTCTGTAACCACCAAAGAAATTCTAATAGGGTCTGGCACACATGGTCTCAGATTTTGATGAAACTTATATGTAATAGTCAGTACCTTACATAAAGGCAATAAAAACACCTGAAGAGCAATTTTTTTAAATAAAAGATGTCTCCCATTCTACATGTTCAGAAGTGTAGAAATGTATTGGTCATGCCATAACAACAACTAGTACAAATATAACATCTTGCAGGGCTATTTTTTTAAAACCTTTTTCACTTAAGATTTTTTAAGGAAAGTACAGTTAAGTGTTTATCGTGTTTATTAAAAGAAATCTGTTGTTAATTCCCTGACCTTACCAAATAGTACTATATATGGTGATTTTATATCTCATACATTTGTTACATTTCTTTGTCATCATCTGTTGTGTTTATCAGCTAATGTGGGGCAGTGGTAGTGGGCAGTGTGATAATTTATAAACTTGTAGGTTGCTGACCTTAATTATTCCCATCCTTCCCACACCATTTCTTATGTTTAAAATTAATTACCAAGGCTAGAATAAAACAAAATTAATACTGTTCTAATCTTGTTAAAAGGAAAATAAAAATTTACTTACATCCATACTTGATCTCTCTTTTCAATCTAAAATAAACATCAAACTTGTAAAATTTTGGTATAAATGATAAACATACATAAAATATATATACGTTTATAATATTTAACTCGTCTAAACAACGTTTATAATATTTGATATGCATACATGTAATCAATTATTATCGGTCGTCCCATTGTCTATATCACTCTGTTCAGCTCTTAATATTATTCCGTATCATATCTTTGTGACGTCAAATACGTTGACCCGGCCTTAATAACTTTGACCCAGACATATCAGCGACGTCATAATGTTTGAACCAACGTTAATAACTTTGACCCGAACTTATCAAGTCATCTTTTGTGTGACGGTGAAACAAAGAAAACACTTCTGAAACACGGAAATATAGCCCGATAAATCGATTATCAGATTATCTGCATATTGATATTGGAAAATATCAGCTGCTTGACATTATATGAGGGCTTTTTGATCTCGTTCGCTACGCTCACTCGACAAAAAGCTTCATAGTATGTCTCGCATCTGATATTTAACGATATCAACATGCAGATAACCTGATAATCGGTACAAATCATACTTGCAAATATTTGATATGAATAATAAACAACACTTTTTTGGAACTTATGATTATAAAGATACACATTGATGACATTGCATCTATAACCCCAGTAAACCAAATTAACTGAACCTTCTGCCAGTACTAGCTATATATCAGTCAGGGGTACTACTTGTACAAGTGTATTTTATTTACTTGAAGAAGTAAAAAAAAATATACACATATAAGTAAATTTGTAGGATACTTAAACAAGTGAATTTTATTTACTTGTATAGGTAAGAAAAAAATTGGCTTAATTATGTCCCTTAAGCATTCAGAATTTTTTACTTGTATAAGTAAAAAATCATCCTTTCTTCTTTTCTTGAATTCTTAAGATTTCTTTGCTCTAATAGAATTTTAAATTGTGTACCCTTTACAGATGTCTTTACTAATTATGTAAGTGTAATTTCATGGACAATGAAAGTCCCGTTTGTTTGTTATCTTCTTAACACTGCTCATTTACAAGCCCCAAAGGAGCAATTTTTGAAGGCCTTGCGCAAATATACAAGATCTTTGCTCAATCAGTTTCTTTGATGAATTAATGAGATGAAACATTGAACTTTAATGAAAAAATTTGAGCAAACCTGGGAAAAAATTTTAAAGGCATGATTTTTCATCTTAAAACTTGCGGATTTTTGTTGGATTGTAAGAAAAATTTACTTATACAAGTAAATTTTTTAGAAAATTAAGGGGAGATTATTCAAACATTATTTATTTACTTATATGTGTATATTTTTTTTCACTTCTTTAAGTAAATAAAATACACTTGTACAAGTAGTACCCCTGACTGTATATAGAGTGCTCTAACTGGATGAGAGATAGAGAAGTACTTCCCTTAATCAACCTAATAGCAAAAGCTTTGTATCTATTACTCAATTAGTTTGCAATAATTTTGGGTTTCATTCAACAGGAAAACTCTTTTTTTGCCATCCCTTTTGACATCAATGGAATTCTGTATGAATATTTATCTACAGTCATGATGGTCAGAATATCGATCTTTGTATAATGAATAAAAAGAAAATTCTATAAAAAATAAATGTAAATTGTTTTTTATTAACCTACTCTATATTCCTGTACAAAATTATGGCATGGGCATCGTTTTTTTCGATTAGTTTTCCTTTCATTTTGGTTGGGCTTTTTTCACGGGAAAATCCCGAAAAGCGTAAGGAGCATGCATATGTTATTTTAAAATTCCTAAAAATATGATTTGCTTGACCTGTATTGCCTGCCACAAGATTGATGACGCTGAATGGAATGTACACAAACCAATGGAGGACGGAAGTGGGATTTTGTGAAATTCTAGAATGTTTTTAGACATTCGGAAGTCGGGATTGAAACGGGCATTAGAAAATTGGCATTTATAGCAATAATTGAGAACAACAATGAAAACTTACCTTCAGAAATATTTTTTTATTCAAAAGTGCAGAAAAAACGTATTCTGCACTGTTTTTCTACGTCGGAAGTAGTGTAGTGACGTCAATGCGGAGTTTCCCCGTGTGTTAAGTTACAAATACCTAACTAACTGACAAGATGAACGATTTTAGACTACGGTAGGATATGTTACTGTGTCACTGTAAGAACTGATTGTTTGATGACTTTGTTTACGCCGATTGACCTCAGGTCAACTGGTGTTAAGTCATTCATAAAAACAAATCAAGATTAGTGTATAATAAGCCTATAAATTTCTAGGTCTGACCAGAAAATTATACAATTTTTTGAGACGTCCAGAGCAAAATTAGGAATTATAGTTATCCCGTACCATTGTAAACTCGTACCAACGTCAACTCGTACCAATTTACAAAAACTCGTACCACTGCTAACTCGTACCAAATCATTTCAAATTATTTTTCATGAATAAATACTAGCATTTAATCAAAATGATTTCCAAACAAATTCTTACTTTTTATAAATAACAAGTTACAATGAAATGTGTAACTGTTTCCTGTTCCCGAATTTTCCCGCCAAAAAGCACATGGCTTTCAGCAATTGTAAACATAGCATTCAATTGGCGATCATGGATAGCAGCATTGATTTATTTAATTTGGATAATTTGGATATAGATATTCAACTTAAGGTACAGTTAAAGCAATGTTTTTACTTTCTTCTGGATTATAACAACTTTGAAAGATCAGCTTAAAAAATAAAGCTTTTAGAAAAACATTCGTATTTTTGTCTAGTATTAAAATCCAGTAAAAATTCAAGTAATTCAACATTATTTTTTATTAAAAGTTTACCAAAAAATACAATAAAAAATTCGTAATTTCTAATATATTATTGATGGTACGAGTTTGCAGTGGTACGACTTCCCAGTGGTACGAGTTAACTT